>CM029391.1:1777548-1792548 GCA_017165825.1 Hepsetus odoe
ATGATTTTCTGCATTAAGCCAGTATCGCAGCAGATTACGATTAGGTTGAAAAAGTGTTTCTATGTCTCTCTCTCTCTCTCTCTCTCTCTCTCTCTCTCTTTCTCTCCCTCCAGCTGCTGAACGTTGGGTGTTCCCCGCCCTGCTACGGAGTCCTGACAAGGGAAGCCGATCCAAGCCGCTGCAAAAGAACCAAACATGCAGGAAGAGGCTCTGCTCTGGGTCAACTATCTGACGTAGCGCTGCAAAAATCCTACAGTCCCTCACCCCGTCCTGAGACTGGGCCGAGACACACCCCCGAAAAGGGAAAATGAGAACCAGACCAAAACCGGACCAAGACCCGAGGGCGGAGGGTGACGACAAGTCGTCAGAGCTCCACAACTGAAGTGGGCTTCACCGCAGGACGTGGGTCAGAACTAGTGCTGGGTGGTTGCTAGGGTGGTGTTTCCATGGTTTTCCAGGTGTTTCCTAGGGACTTGTTGACCATTTGCTAAGACACCTTGGCTGGTTGCTAAGAAGGTCCGAGGCCACTGCTGGGATGCTGCTAAATGATTACGATGGCGTCCCGTTAGGTTCGCTAAGATAAGCGGCTGATGAGTTGGTAAGAAGACTGCTCAGTAAAGCACAGGACATCACTCACAGTCAGGTCAGATATCCTGGAGGTGTCCTGAGAAGCCCAGAAGATGAGGATAAAAGAATAAAAGCCCCCAGTGGGGGAACTGGGTGAGATGCAAAGATTTATGGGATAAGCAGCAATAAAATTCCTTTTCTTCATTTACGAGCGGATGTGACTTTTAGAAAGAGTGTAAGTGTGTACGTGAGTGGGATTCTGGTGTAGTTCTGGTGCAGGAACAGGCTTTTTTAGGAGTGTGGACTGTATGGACTGGGGTTTAACCTGCACGTATCTGACAACAGAGATACAAAAATGAAAGAAATCCCTTGACTGGATTTAGAAAAGCGACCTAATGCGCTTCGAACAGGCCGATCGTCTTTTAAAATGCCATTTGTTATGGATGCATGAGGTCGTGAACCCGAATTGTAGTTGCTTTTTGAGCGTGATAATGTAAAATAATGTAGCATAAGAGAAAGTTCAGTAAAATAGAAATGCTTTAATGATTAAAAAATAAATAAAAATCAAAAACGTCTGCATCTAAAAACCGTAGGGCTTTAAAAACAACAAATGTATTCTCTGGAAACGCCGGCAGCTTCCAAAATCACAGACTGTCACACGCAAGTGCACTGCGATAAAAGTGTGCACTTTAGGAAAGTGTACTTAGCGCAGACGTTTTTGGTCGGGAAATCGTTGCTTTTTTTGACTTTAAGAGACAAAGACAAAGAGGACAAACTTTAAGAGACATGAAGAGACAAAGAGGACAAACTGCAGAGTAAGAAAGACCATCTGTGTGGCTATCAGCGGGGACACACCTCCTGAGAAAACAGTTCTTCGTCCCGTGGAACAGGCACTACATCATCACCGTACCTGCAAAAACACTGAACGCACACTCCCAGCAGCCCTAGTGTCCTCACGCTCTCCATCACTCTCTCTCACTCTCTCGCTCTCTCACTGCATTCCTGCACCCACATTCAAAACTCCCAGAGAAGAAAGAGAGAGGAGGAGGAGGGTTGAGGGAGAAGGTTGAGGATGACGATGTTGAAGATACTGATTAAAATGATGACGGGTCGAAGGTAAGTACATGAGAACATGAGGGCCATGAAGCTGATGACAAGATGATTTGCAGATGACGAGGACGAGGAGGACAATGTCAGTGAAGAAACTGAAGAAGTTGTGGATGATGAGGATGAATGACGAGGGTGCTGAAGATCAGATCGATTGGGAAAATGGTCATGAGGCTAACGGTGATTGACGAGGGTGTCGAGGATGAAGACGATGAGCTCGGATGGTGATTTTAAGAAGATGACGAGACTGATTAGGATGAAGGTGGTGAGCTATATAATGGTAAAAGGATGAGAGCAGTGTTGGTGCTGAAGATGATGTTGATTGTGAGGTTGAAGGTGATGAGAATGACAAGGTTGCTGAAGATGGCGTTGGTGATGGTGATGATGAGGACGATTAAGATGATGAGACTGATTAGGAGGAAGCTGGCGAACCTGATGAGGTTGCTGATGATGAGGATGATTAAGATGATAGAGATGAGGAGGATTGGGAAGAAGGTTATGAGGCTGATGATTAAGACGATGAGGGTGAGACTGATTAGCATGAAGGTGATGATGAGCTTGATCTTGGTCTTTGATCTTCAGCAAATGAAGAAATAACTGAACATCAGAGTAATGGGTCTCCAACGGACGAGTGTTTGTGTGCAGAACGCTCTTAAAACTTGAGGGTTCATGTCATATTTGTCTTGTTCTGTTGGTCTTCCCTAAAATCCAACAGCATACTGTCCAGGGTGTCTCCCCACCTTTCGCCTTGTGAGATCCAGCCCCCTGGTTTGGATAAGCCACTCTGCAAATGGATGGATGACTATTTTACGACTCTAGGGCTGGAAGAACATTTGAGCTCTGTTCTAATGAACTGGCAGGAACTGGGCCTTGTTCCAATAAGCACTGCAGTCTAAAATGCTTCCAAATTCACTGCTGCAGGCCTGCATGGGCGGATATACATCAACAAGAGTCAATTCAGGTCTACTTGGAGACGGAGATCTGGAAATATATGCTTTGCGTTAAGGGCCGTCCTTTGGAGATTGAATCTTCCAGCTCCTGACGGGAGTGGACGTGACAGGAGAGAGACTGAACGGGCATGAAAAGTAAGGTCACGGAGCCACGTGCGGTATGTGAAGTCCACAAGGTCAACGTTGCTGGAGGAAAACAGCCTGAGAGCAAAGGGAAAAAGAGAGACGCGAGAGAGATGAAGTCATCTCAGGGTTCCTGAGTGAAGCAGTGGGCCTCGGTCAGCGGCTGCTGGAAGGGAAACGGAATATCCTTTGTTATCCAGGAACTCAGACAGAAGATCCTCCTTCCGAGAGCCCGTGAACTCCACTCTTTCTCTCTCTTCCCCTTTCTCTTCTCTGCTGTCCAGCTGGCATCTTACTTTACGGCGGGGTCGTCCTACGGGAAGAACGGCCCGGTGAAAGGCGGCCGCTCCTGTTAGGACCTCAAAAAGGGAACGTTTGCTTTAAAATAAGGCTCGACGGCTTGGAAGGACGAGGGCTGGAGAGGTGTGGCTGATTCAAACTCAGTTTGGACAAAGGGCAGGGTCCCCCAAAAGAGTTTAAACTGAAAGCAGATGCGGGCGAGCACACACACACACACACACACACACACACACACACACACACACACACACACACTTCCTCGAGGATTAAATCACCGTTCAGCCCGATCAGACTCCAAAATGTAACTACGCTGCTGCCAAAAGACACAAATGGTTCCAGCATGTTGCTAACATTAGCTGGGCTTGAGGAGAAGGAGGCAACATGATGGCATGAGATAAACTTCATCATCAGTTCATCAACATCTCATTGATAATCTTTCGCGAGGACGTCGCTCTGGGGGGACGTCGCTCTGGGGGGACGTCACTCCTCCAGTAGTAACTGCATCAGCTGTACATTAACCAGCACCAGACTGGACACGAGGGCTCTTAAAGCATCTTTCTGAAAAGTGAAAGTGAAGTGAAAGCGACTATGTCAGCGTGACCACACAACGAAATACTCTGTATTTAACCCACACGCGGGGAGCAGTGATGGGGACGGTACCTCGCTCAACGGTATCTCAGGGCAACCTTCTGCTCTGGGATTCGAGCCCATGACCTTCCAATCCCGTGGGACTGGTCCCAGGACTCCTCGCAGTCAGAAGGTCCCGGGTTTGATTCCTAGGTGGGACGGTCCGGGTCCTTTCTGTGTGGAGTGGACGTGCTGTCCCCGTGTCTGCATGTGTTTCCTCCGGGGGCTCCGGTTTCCTCCCACCGTCCAAAGACCTGCTGGTGGACCAGAGATGCTAAATTGTCCCCCAAGGCGTGAGTGTGTGTCTGCCCTATTTTGCACTAGCGACCTGTCCAGGGTGTCCCCGCCTTTCGCCCTTGGAAAACCGAGATAGACTCCAACACGACCCTAACCAGGACAAGCGGCACAGAAAATGAGTGAGTGATGAGAACAATAATAAGCTCTTCTTTAAGGCTCAGACTTGTGCGTGTAGTTTAGGACACACTATGAGGCGTAAAACTACAAGTAGCTACTAGAGAAACCGACTGGCACCGAGGTGGAAAGAGACACCGCCGGCTCACAGGAAGTCGTACTCTGTCTTTAACCACGCCCACCAGTCCCCTTTAAATGAGACGCTTTAATTAAAAGTTGATTAAAAATATTGATATATATGAAAGAAAAATGAGTGCCATCTTTGCTTTATTACGAAACCCTCATTGTGCGTGCCGAAAAGTATTCCCCCCCCCTTTTGGGCTGAAGTGAAAGTGACTATCTGTCATCTGCTCACACTGCACCAGGGCACCTTAAAGCAACCTACTGATCTGGGATTCGAACCCACGGGCTTCTGGTCCCGGGACCCTACACGCTAGGCTGAAACGCGCGTCTGCAGCTTCCCACGTACACGAGTGCTGAAGAACGGCTCCTTCTCTGAGGTCCCCTGGCGGCCCCGAAGCATTTGGTTTCATTTAACATCACACTCACTCAGTACGGCCCACTCCTTACAGACCCCAACACTATTAATCTGTGCAAACACACACACAGGGGACGAGGGCTTGCCAAGACACACACACACACACACACACACAAAAAGGAACATGCTCTCTCCACATGCTCTCTTTTATCCAAAGTGTGTGTGTGTGTGTGTGTGTGAGTAAACGCAGTTGTTAGTTGTGAGCTGGAATGATGTAATTGCGGTCAAAGCCAGACTCACCCACACAGAGAGAAAACAACTCCGATTCAACCACAACACACACACTTTCGCTCGCTCGGCTCCATACACACACGTGGGATCGAGTCCCAGATAAGTAGGCTGCCCTGGGGCACCCTTGAGCAAGGTACCGTCCCCATCATTGCTCCCAGGGCGCTGGATTTGGCTGCCCGCCACAGCACGGCATGTGTGGGTTGAAGAGAAGCGAATGAAGAGAAGCATTTTTCGACCGGGGCAGCGGCGTCCTAGTGTTCAGGGCTCCAGGACCGGGAGGTCCCAGATCAGTATTTTGCCCTGGGGTGACCTTGAGCAAGGTACCGTCCTTGTCACTGCTGCCCCAGGTGCTGGATTTGGCTGCAGTGTCACTGTGTGCTGTTTCAAACAGTCACTTTCACTTTCACCCCTCCCCCACTGTAGCACCTGGCAGTCCTCACATATCCTGATGTTCTCAAGTTCCTCAATCCGGGGTTGAATCCGTCCACTTTTGCATGGAAGTTCTCAGCAGAGTAAAAGCACCAAGGATCTTCAGAAGATCCATGATCTTGGCTGGAAATAGATGTTTTCTGAAATCTGATTAGTCTTGCTGGATTCTGATTGGTCCAAACGCTCCAAGTTCACATTGTGAAGGCAATGATCTGAGGCCACCTTGACAGAAGAAGAGAGGACCTGTTTCAAACTAGGACCAGGCAATATCTTCTTCTCCTTCTTCTTTTGGCTGTTCCTGTTTAGGAGACGGCACAGCTTTTCAACCACACACACCGTCCAGCAGGGGGAGCCAAATCCAGCGCCCGGGGAGCGGTGACAAGGACAGTACCTTGCTCAAGGGTACCTCAAGGCAACCTACTGGTCCAGGACTCGCACCAACAACCTTTTGAGTCCCTCAACATCACTGCTGCCCCTCAATAGTTATTATAACAATAATAATAATCATTGTTGGTATTAATAATAAATAACAAAAAGGTTTGTCTTTAAGCTATCATAGCATATCCTGGCTAATAATAACGAAGCTACAGAGCGAGCACATACGCAATGAGCCCCCTGAAGCTGTGATCTTCTCAGGGATAAAGAAGTGTTCCCTCACTTTGTGCTTAAGATCCCTCTTTCCTGAGAGAATATCAGGAGATTTCACTGAGACCGTGAGGAATTCCAGAAATGGACAAAGGAGTCACTGTCATTTCAGAGGAACTATCTGAGAAATATCTGAGAGCGCCCCAGGGTTTGAGGGATCTGAGGATGGGTTTGTGAAGACACATCGTGACGTCCTCCGAATTGGAGAAAGGATATGAGGGAGATTTGTGGACAAAGCCTGAGGGGAGACACTGATCACAAACAAGAACATCAGCTGTCAATCATGAGAAAGCAGAGGTGAGCGTTTCTACCCAAGCGCTTTTGGAATCCGTGACGGTGGAGAACTTTATGAGAGCCGCACGAAACAGAACTTCTTTCAGTGGACATTCAGAAACTCTTTCATTTGGGATGTTCAGCTCCACCGATGTCCTTTATTAGGATTAGAATTGCTTTACTTTTATATCTAAGTGCCAATTAAGACTGTTATATGTTGTCCCCGCCTTCGTCCCGGGACAGACTCCAGCCCCCGTGACCCTAATCAGGACAAGCGTTTTTTAGCGTTGTTGATCAGACGCAGTTCTTCAGGCGGCACGTCCCGATATCGGACGAAAAAACAAACATCACTCTGTGAGCTCCGTCTCACACATACATCAGAGACGGGAGGCGAGCTCTTCCCTGAGGCGTCCCAGTGAAGCGAGATCCAGCAGGACGTTCTCTGTGCGCTAATTCATTATTTATATGCTCAGGCACATGATGACAAACAATACTGCTCGATACATTGAACAACCCTGCAGGACGAAACGATAAACATGGTCGCTATGGTCAGGTGGAACCTGATAAACATAGTCTTTATGGTCAGGTGGAACCTGCTGCTCCTGCAGACACATGACTCATTACAGAAGCATTTTAGGGGCAGTGGTGGACTAGTGGTTAGAGACTAGGCACCATGAGCAGACGGTTGTGGGTTCGAGCCCCTGACCAAAGTGTTAAACTGGGTTAACAAGGTTGCAAGGTATCGTCCTCAACACTGATTCCAGGGCACTGCTCCAAGAACTGACTTGCACCTTGCTGGACAGCTTCATACTTGCACCTTCTTTCTGGACAGTGTCATACTTGTTCCTTCTTGCTGGACAGCTTCATTCTTGTTCCTTCTTGCTGGTCCGCTTCATGCTTGTACCTTCTGGATGGACAGCTTCATGCTTGTACCTTCTTGCTGGTCCGCTTCATGCTTGTACCTTCTGGATGGACAGCTTCATGCTTGTACCTTCTTGCTGGTCTGCTTCATACTTGCACCTTCTGGATGGACAGCTTCATGCTTGTACATTCTTGCTGGTCCGCTTCATGCTTGTACCTTCTTGCTGGTCAGCTTCATGCTTGTACCTTCTTGCTGGTCAGCTTCATGCAATGCGTCTTCTCATCCCCTCAGAAGGTCAAGCACTCCTCAACTTTCTCAAAAGAAGAGCAAGACGAGACGCTTTTCAATCCCGGCTCCTCAATGGTGGAATGAACTTCCCTTTATGGTCAGGAACAGCTAAGGGACCAACTCATCTCAACTAGTTATACGTTAATCCTTCTCTACTTTTTCTTCTCTCTTCTCTCTAGTGGTGGTCTAATGTTTAGGGACTAGGCCCCAGGATCGGAAGGTCGTGGGTTCGAGTCCCAGACCAGTAGGTTATCCTTAAAACGTATGGATCGTTTTATGACATGATTTGAAATTCACGTTAAATTTGGTGGACAAGATAATGCCGAACCCTGAAGAGTGTAATTGGGGAAAAAGCTTCTAAAGTTGGCTGCATAAGCCTCGTATCTCCAGCACAAAAAAACGAAAGCAGAAAACTTCAGACGTCAAACGTGTCTCGGCTGATCGGCTTCATTTGTAGAAATGGGGAGCTGAAGGGTACCTACGTATGAGCTTGCGTAGTTGAACTTTTCATTAAAGACTGCAGAGACCTAGGGTTAGAGATCTCCCTTTCTTTCCCTCCCTCTCTCTCTCTCTCTTTCTCTCTCTCTTTGCAGCAGCTGCAAGAGAGTCCTGTTAAACACAGCAGCCTTATCTGTTCCTGAAATGCACACACACAAAGCTGATAGCCCTCCACTTATCTTCACATAGCAAGGATTTCTTCACAGAGAGAGAGAGAGAGAGAGAGAGAGAGGGAGGAGTGAGAGTGATTAGAATTCTCCAGGCACTCCGACGTTCACTGCGGTTTCACTGCTTTGTTCACATTCTAGCTTCTCTCTCTCTCTCAGAAGAGAGGAAAGAGCAACTTCTCATATAACCTAAAAACCTCAGCCTCCTCTCTCAGTCCAACTTTCATTTTATCTCTTCGTTTTCTCCTCCTTCTCTTCCTATTTGGACGTGGTATTCATTGGCCTTCGAAAAGACCAGGTCTGAACAATGAGCCGCAACAGAGCAGAACAAAGCCACAGCTGCAAGCAGCACCCGCTGGAGAAGACTGATCCCGGGTCAGTCGGTGCTCCTTCGCCAAAGGGTGCGAGTTCAAGTTGGGAGGAACGCAGGTCTGCATCCGTCTGTTGGATTCTGCTATAAACGTGTTCTGAGTCAACAGGTCTTCTGTTGTCGTGTAAGCCGAGAGGTGAAGCACCAAAACAATCAGTCCGGTGTAAAGCACTGTGCAGAGATTGGCCGGAAAGTGCAGGAATGAGCTGCACCGACTGGTTCAAAAAACTGATCTGAGATCAGCACATTTAATCCAAAACCCTCCCTATGGAGGGTTCAAGTAGGCCACTTCAGGTTGGAATCTCCTGCTTTGTAGAAGTGTGTTAGAGAAAGAGAGAGCGAGAGAGAGAGAAAGAGAGAGAGAACTGGGTTCAGGCCGGGGGTAACCTTTCCACACCGCTGTGGGTCGCACATAAATTTACCTCTTTCAAAGCACTTGGCACTTTCTCTTTCTCTCTTCTTTTTCTTCTTTGCCCCTCCTTATCCCCCTCTTTCCCTCTTCTCTCTTGTTCACATGCTGGGCTCCTACCCACTTCAAAACAACCTACCTTCTCCCGCCGCCGGACTGAAGCTCAGAAAGTGTTTCATTTCATGTTTCGCCCTCGTTCAGGAAAGAGGAACGGCAACTACTTGCAAAACGAAACAACTGGGAGGTAAACAGCGTCGCTCCGTTCCACGCAAACGACCTCCTTCGAAAAGCTCCCTCACAGAAAGTTCTCACGTGGTGCTTTGATGAAGGTTGCCAGGGACATGGATTAAGAGTTTGGAGAAGTGTAAGGGCCTTTTCTGCCACACATAAAATGTACTTGAAATTTGAAGTTGTAGGTTTCCTCCCTTTCAACTTTACTTGAACTTTTGTTAGCTCCTCCTAGTGGAGAACCTTCAGACTTCTCAGCAGAGCTTTATGATGACCTGAGGACACCCAGTTTATCCTTCCTCTGAGATTATCATATTTGAATTCCTATTATCATGTTAGCTATGTTATACGGGTTGGAGACGGTGTAAAAAGGCTGGAGATGTCTAAGGGCGTCAAACATGCTGAGATCTGTTTTTGGTGTGATGGACAGGATTAGAAATGTGGGACATCTCAGGGTGGACATTTTGGAGACAAAGTTAGAGAGGCAACACTGTTGCTAAGGACATGTGCAGGGGAGAGAGGAGGAGCGCATCGGGGAAAAGATTTTAAAGTTTTAATGTGTTTTTTAGCGCTAATTTTAACACGATTCGACTCCAGCGTTCCTCGCGTTCTCCTAATGATTTCTTAATGTTCCTCAACGTCTGCCTGAAGGTCAGTTTCTAAAGCGAAGAGGCACAAAAGCGACCCAGCAGGAACGACCCTGCATTAGCAAGTGAAAGGCCGTCGGTGACCCCTCTCACAGGCAGCCCCAGATCTCTTCTTCCTCTTCTCCACAGCAACCCACAGTCTTCTACTTCCTCTCCTCCCTCTGTGCAGCTTCAGCCGGGCCGGACAAACGGCCCTGTCGAAGCTCGTCATAGAAACACCACGAGGAGCCCATCGGAACCCCGAGAGAGGAAGAGTTCCCCGACGTTCGAATGACAAGGAGCTGATTTACGGCTTTATTTTGCTGCGTTTGAGCAACACAGTTTGTTGCTAACTGTGCGATAACATCTCTTCCATCGATCGGTCAGCTATACGAAGCACTTTGATGCAATAAAATTTGATAAATAATCAGATCATATGAAAACTCTCAGCTACTTGATTTGGAAAAACTTCTCAGGTCATCCTTAGGCCGAAGTCCGCAGATACGCTAACCGCTAACGCTAACATTGAAAGGGAGGAAACCCGCACCTTTTGAGTAAACAAAGTTAAAGGAAACATTTCCTGTGATCAATAAATGACTGGTTGATAACTCACTCCATCAACTTCTACAGCCAGAAAGTTGGTATACATACCTACACCATCCCCCCCTCAGTTACTGTTGCTACGTCCGTCGAGCTTTCCGCACAAGTTCAACTTTTAGTTTGTGTTTTTTTGGATTATTTTATCATGTCTGCATTATAATGTGCATGCGGTCCATATTTTAAAAAAATTATTTTTGAGCTGCAAAGCCGCCCTTAGTTACTGTTGCTACGTCTGACAAGCTTTGGGCTCAGATGATTTTTATTAACTTATATATATATGACCGGTTGAAAAGATGAAAGGGAGGAAACCCACACCTTTAAAATGATGTAAAATTGATTGATCTTGATTGATTGGTTCCTAAATCAGCTTCTAGACCATTTTCGATCTTAAAGCTGTAAAAATGTATCACAAATGGACCAAAACCCAAAATAAAAATCTGAGATCGACATGTTGGAAAACACCTGACGAACACTGACGGCCGATCGCAAATAAACGACGGACTCATAAAAGCGGCTGCATGCGGTGCTTTGTTCCAGCTATTCCAATTCGGCTCAGGGTTCGAGGAAGACACGAATCTGGAGCGTAGCTGCGGAGCAGATACAGAGAACATAAAGAGTTCAGAGCTCAGAGGCGTCCCCTACGCTCTCAGCATATTTATTAAGTCACAGGACAAAAGCCCGCTGTGGCCTCCTCGTCCCGCTGATGTCTTTATAATTGCCGGGTGCAGGACCGAGCCGAGTCCAGCCGCGCTGACCGAGGAAGGAGGGGAAGAAGAAAAAAACCCAAACTATTATGGTAGGGGAAAAACATGGACGTGGACGCTTTTCTGCAGACTCTCAGACCAGAGAGCCTCGGAGAGGTCTGTGCGGCGTCCCTTGGGCGATGTCAAAAATCAATATCTATTCAATTATTCAGGTAAAAAGCGAGTCCACTCTCTGACAGGGAGCTGGACACCCTCCTTCGTCTTCCGCAGCCGAGTCGGTTGCGGCAGATTCGAAGCACGCGGTTCCAAAAAACTCTACCTAGAACCTGGACCGCGTTCAGGCTGGAAGCAAGTGGAGATAAGATTGGGAAGAATCTGGGCCAATGAACTGCGATCCCTGGGCAAGGCAACCTCTCACACACACACACACACACACACACAGTTTCCCAAACCACAGCACATACCTGCCCAAAATAACTGCACACACACACACCCGGTCTAACATTAGCACACACGGATGTGTTTTTTTTAACTGTTCTTGCTCTTTAGAACGTTCATCTGCCAGGAAAAATCCCAAACACCTGCTTCAATCAAGCTTCCTCCCAAAAAGGATGGAGGAACACGCCGTGGAGTCACGTCGGGACAGGAATGAAGGACATGTGACCGGAAGAAGACGCCAACCCAAGCAAACGCCTGGATGAAAAGATTCTGGGTGAGAGGGCTTCCAGGGCAAGTCCTAAAGCAGACCTTTCAAAAACTCTCAGCCCAACTGACTGAACACTATAGTCCTCCCTTAGTTACTGTTGCTATGTTAGTCAAGCTTTCTGCTCAGGTTAGCTTGCCGCAAGCACATCCCTTCCTTATAACCCTGCAGGAAATGAGTTACTTGCTGAATGTAAATCGCATTGAATGGCACTTTTTAAAATGTATTTTTATTTCATTTGCATATTTTTTTTTTTTACAACATGCTGGCAGTCCTTATATTATTTATTATAATTTTTTTAATTTTCTATTTATTTTTAGTTTGTATTTTTATCATGCATACTTCATTTTTAAATCAGTTTTACATTTAAGTGTATTATATTTTATTTCGTGGAGCAATCTGCATAGTAAAAGTCCACCCTACGTTTTTTTCCTGCTGTTTAGATTGTATTTTATTTTCTTTGTATTATGGTCTGAATGTCCTTATTATTTATTATTATTTTTTATTAACCCTTTTATTTGTATTTTTCCCATTCAAATTTTCTTTGCAATTAGTTTTTCATTTCATTTTCAGTTGCTGTTGTTAAGCTGTCAAGCTTTCAGCCCAAGTTACTTTTATTTTGTATTTTTATTTGAACCTTTAAATCTAGCTATTTTTATTTATATTTATTTTTTCATCGTAAAAGTCCCCCTTAGTTTTTGCTGCTACAAGCTTTCAGCTCAGATTATTTTTTTATTTTGCATTTTTATGACATTTTCCGTGTTTTATGGCATGCATGTGATCCTCATTATTATTTGTATATTTATTATTTTAATCTTTCTATTTTTACCTTTTTTTATTGCCCCCCCCCGTTACTGTTGCGACATCCATCGGACTCTCTGCTCAGGTTACCTGGCTGCAAGCGCAACCCTTTTTCTAAAAGCCTACAGAGTACATCCGAGACAATTTTCAGGGGAGAGGGAGGACCACCCAGCCCCGCCCACAGAGAGCCCATCCACAGGAACATTGGGCGGATATTTGAATATTTTAGTGCAGAATGGGTTTAAAAATGCAATATTTGATCGATTTTTTTTAATTAAAAAACTTTATGGACCCTTCCGTTTTTTATTTTTATTTTTTAAAACCTCTAGACCTCTAGAGAGCAAGAACAGCTCACGGCCGCGGGGGACACTCAGGCCGGACGGGGGTTTATGGTCAGGGACGGATTTAGCCCTGTTAATCGCCCGCGGTGGAGAAACAGTGGTGTCCGTTTCAGTCCGAACGAATTTGATTTTCTTTCGGCTTCCCTAAAAGAACTCATGTCCACACCGAAACGGATCTTGTGGGCAGATATAAAACCATTAGTCCGAGTTGGAATGTCCATAATTATTAAGCTCCTCAGATACTGGGAGCGACTGGGAAATAATTTGGAGAACATTACATTTTACAGACGCTCCCTGATTACCTAGAAATGAACTCTCGGACCTGGGAACAATGGAAGAGTTACAGATCCTGCACGTAAGATTGCAGCCGAGCGGCGAAAACGATCTTATTTTTATTTGAGATCTTTCCATTGTAACTTGATTTCTCGATGATTCGATTTTTTATCCTGATTTTCTTTGATGGTTTTTATATTTTCAAATGTTTTCATTCATTCCACGCTGTAATCTGGGTGGATCTGTCTGTCTTTCTGGGCAGCAAGACTGATTTTGTGGTTTGGCTTTAAATCTCATCTCTCTGCAGCTTCGACGGGCGCCGCAGAAAACGTTAATACCTGCCGACAGCTTTGGAAGGGTCAGCCTTATTCACTGACCCGGGACAGTCCGTGGGTCGGTCAGGCGGCGAGGGCTCTTTGGCTCCCTTCCAGGAAGTGCACTCTATCTAGTGTCCACTTTTAAGTGCTGCATGAGATTTATTGGACGGCGTGTGCATCTGTATCAAAATGCTGGACGGAATTTGCAGGGAAATCTTGGCAGAAGCTCCATTATTGGCCAACAATAAGGCAAGACGTCCCGCTACGGCTGAGAAGAGCCCCGGAGAACCTCACCACAACGAGACCGAAAGAACCCAGTAAGTTCATTAACCTTCACTCAAGGCCATGCAGTCTTAATGCTCTTCAAACCTCCTCTCCTGACGCAGGGCCTGATAAAAGATCTCGCGCCGTATGTTGCTATAGAAGCTGTAATTGTATCCTCTCATTCTACTACGGTTTTTACGGTGTTCCATTTTTCCCGTGGAATCCTTCCGGCACGTGAGATCTCAGGCGCCGCTGCTCTTTTAGCTTCGTCTTTTCCCAAAAGCAACAGCGTCCTTTAAACGCCGACTCGGTTTCTAGATCCTCATTTTTAATGCCGTTTACATCAGCACGGCGAGTTCCTCGCGCTCGTCCACTGTCCATCATAAAAATACGACGCGTGATTGTTTAACTTGTGACGTCCTGACCATCAGCTGCCTGCCTTTAGTTTGCATTTGCACATTTCGAACAGTTCCTCAGCGTCCAAGCGAAGTTCAAGGTGACCCTAGAAACGGGTTCCCAAGGAAATCAGTCTGTAGGCACCGCCGTAGGAGACGAGCGGGCATGTTGGGAGCAGACGCAGCAGTTTTTTCATTTGGCAAGAAATTGTTGACCAACTGCCATTTGTGAAAAAACCTTGTATGTCTAAAAATGCTGAACTCACATATAGGAAATTTGCCGGACGAACTCATCCAGAGCGACTTCCATTTCCTAATGATAGGGACAGTCTCCCTGGAGAGACTTGGGCTTGAGGGTTCTGCTAAGGAACACAACGTTTCTGCAGGTTGGACTCGAAGCTGCGGCCTCTTAGATGAGCATCTCACCACTAGACCATCACCACGGGAAGATGATCTTAAACCCGACACGTGCTTTTGTCGATCTCTAAACGCTATTCTTTAGATTTTATGAGAAATGGACCCAAAAAGTCTGCAAAAGCATCTAATAGAGACCATTTTATGCTCTTGCAAAGCGAGCGTTCCGAAGGATACGCAGTTTTCGGAAAAATAACTCCATCAATCTACAGCGCAAGGAAACGTGCAGCGGTGGTGAAGCCACGATAAGAGCTGTAACTCTAGGAAGCCTCTTGGCACAGTGAGCACCAAGTCAGCTTCGGGTAATGAATCTAAAGGAATTGTGGGTAGTGTTGTGGGTCAGAGACGCTGACAGCGCCAGTGAGGAGTGAAGATCTGAGCCCGGGGAGAATTTAGAGCCGTCTTCCATCAGACAGACTCTCCAGAGGGGCGAGCGGTTCACATTCCACCGGCCACTCCTCCCCTGACAACCACACAGACACTCACACACACTCACTCACACACACTCACACACACACACACACACAGCTCTGCCAGCC
>CM029391.1:1797548-1818140 GCA_017165825.1 Hepsetus odoe
GACATTATAGTACAGTTGCTCCCCGGGTGCTGGATATGCCTGCACACCGCTGGACGGTGTGAGTGGGTTAAATATAGAGGATGTATGTTGTTGTGGTTCACAGTGTCAAATGATCACTTTCACTTTCACTTTCATGTCCATGCTTAGTTTAGTCAGGCTACGAGTTCAGTACCTCTCTCTCCCTCTCTCTCTCTCTCTCCCTCTCTCTCTCCCTCTCTCTCTCCCTCTCAAATCTTCACATTAAATATGCCAACCTGGACTGTGTGTCTTTGTTAAAAAAGAAACCTTGTCAAAGTGGTAAATGGTTGGATTTTGAAAATGCGAGATGCAAAAAAACACGATAAACGACAAAAGAAATTTGCACATGATGTCCACTTTTGTTCCAGGACCAACCTCTGCAACCCCAATGAGCAGAACGTCCTCCCGTCTCTAAAGCACAGAGAAGCTGGTGAGAACTGGTAGAACGTCAGGGGGGCTGTGAGGAAATGAAAGGGTTAAGGGGACAGAGACGTCGTGGGAGACGGACCGTATGAGAGCAGCACTGATACCTGCCATAGCAACGCTATCTAATGTCCTTTCTAAAGGTGTCAAGAGCAGATGCTACACCTCTCTCTCACACACACACACACACACACACACACACACACACACACACACACATTGACTTTAGCTATGTCACACAGAGAGGCTATAAACTGAAAAGTCCCAACGTCCCCCTCCTGACCCTTCTAAAGGGCAGAACCCACTGATCCAACCGCGTTCTGATGGAAAGAGGAAAAAGATCAACAGATTGTACTGGTGACTGCCAGAGAATGTTCTTGAATGTTCTAGATAATGGGGGAGAAAATGAGAAAGAAAAAGAAAACGGGCACAGAATAACCGTTTGAATGAGTGAAAGCATGCACACGGGTGAAGAGTCTAGAACGCTGTGATTGAGGGAGATCGTAGAACAGTGCGAACGAGGGACATTATGGGACAGTGAGAAGACGGCACGTTATAGAACGGTACGAATGAGGGGACATCATTAATCTATGTGGACATGGGGGAACCTTTTAGTACAGGACGCAATGGAGAAGGTTAGGTGTCGCCACAGCACATCATCTGTCTCCGTTTCTTCCTGTCTTCTGCATCTTCCTCCATCACACCTGTATGTCCCCTCTCACCACATCCATAAACCCCCTCTTTGTCCTTCCTCTTCTCCTCTTCATCCTTCTCCAGACATACTCTTTGTCTCTCCTCTGCACACGTCCAAACCAACAGTCCCGTTTCTCTAACTGTCTCAAAACTGTCCAACCTGATCTGTCCCTCTAATATACTCATTTCTAATCCTGTCCATCCTCGTCTCTCCCAACACAAATCTCAACGACACCTCCACTTTCAGTCTTTTCATCTGCAACTTGTAGAACATAGCTGGTCTCACTACCGTCCTGTTCATGGAAAGTTCTATCTATCAAATTAAATAATCAGAGACGGGATGGGACCGGATTTACTGCCGTCCTCTTTCGCATGCGGCCAATCACGTCCTCTCAGCACATTCCACTCAATCCTGCAGAGAAACCCAAAGGGTTCCAGACGCTGCTGAACTCCTGACAGCCTTCTTCTTCAGGGTACAGGAAAAGCCAGTTTCTCTCCAGCGTTACAGAAGTGCCTCATGGCTCTGGTTTAGGTCCAAATCATATTGAGCTTCCACAGGCCTCCTTACATGACCTGGTGCAAAGCCCAGGGGCTGGACAACGTCAGGGGGAGAAATGAGGCAGAACTTTGAAGCCTTCTGAACATACGATCAGGGGAGGCGCTCGTCGAGAGGCAGGAAAGAGCTGGAGGTTGAACGTCGCTGCTTTTTCCCGTCGGCTGATCCGTGCTGATGCGCGGAGATGCTTAACATACGAGCCTTCTTTCTGTGGCATCGATAAATCACAGGGAGTCCACAAAGTCAGCGGTTTAGGAGGGAAGCATGGCTGCGGTCCCGGGAAGCGTCATTAGTGCGTTTTTCCAGCGTGTAAATCATCTCACCAGCTTGACATGACTAAGCCCACGTCAGTCAGGGAGACATAGCCAGGCCGAGACAGGGAGGGAGTCTCCAAAAGGCAAGAGCGTCCTTAACGTTAGCAGATCTGTCCCAGACTGGGGGAAATGTGGTTCCCCAGATCAAAGAACCCAGAACCGGTTCTCTGCTGGTGGAACAGGGCAACTAGAGCGAACAAACCCAACTGTGTTCTCTTGGACTCCAGGGATCGAATCTCCCAACATTTCTAGATTTTAATCAGAGATGAATTTATTCCACCATTACAGTGGAACCTTAAAACGAGTTCTGAAATCCTCATGTTCCCTGACGTACGTCCACACGCTCTGACCACCAGCTGACTGATCTTCTCTCTGTTCAGGAACTTCTCACAAGGCCAAGAGACAAACCAGTGCAAGAACAATCAGCTTCACACTTCAAATCGCACAGGATGCCCTATACGCATCCGGAATAGAAAGGCTGACCTGGGTTCAGGTTATTTAGAATCACCCATAATCACCCTGCTGATAAAACTGATCCAAGATCAGGTCTCTAAAGGATGAAGGTTCCTCAGTGGGTGAAGAGGTTCATTAAGCCCTACCTGCTGAGACCGGGCGCCTGCTTCGCTGTCTGCTGTTCCACGCGACGCTGGCTCACCTGCAACACACAGACGAGCGTATCATATAAAAACAAAGTTGATGAACAGCATGACATCGTTAAAGCTGAAGATATCTGCGAGCCGCCCTGTTTTCTTTCCAAATCAAACTGGAAAAAGGTGCAGAGAATCGGTTTCTGACAGCAGGAAACCCATTTGTTCAAGAGTTTTGTACATTTAGAGATACTTCGGTGTGAAACGTGACCAACTTTATTCTACAGTGTTGTAACCGACTGTCGTCCAGCTGTAGGTCTGACCATTCCCCCGGGCATCCTACCCCACTGGTGCCAGTCAGTGAGAAAGTGAAAGTGAAAAAAGTGAAAGTGACTATCCTTGGCATTGTGAAACACAGCACAGCACGACACAACGAAATTCAACCTCTGCGTCTGTCCAATCTGATGTCTTCTTCTTCTTCTTCTTCTTCTTATTATTATTATTATTATTATTAATAATAATAATAATAATGTTTTTTAGTTTGTCTAATAATAAAAATTTTAGTTAATATTTATAATACACATTTTATCACAAATGATCAAATAAATGACTATCATTCATATTATTGCTTTTTAAATAATTTTGCTATCATTAACATTGTTTTTTTAAGATATGACACATTTTATATATTTTAATATTTTTGTAAATATGTTGTCACAAAGTAAAAAATTATTATCAACTATTATTATTATTATTATTATTATTATTATTATTATGCCAGTAGATTGTTGTTTTAGACTACATATTTGATAGTAGATATTATATCACCTGAACAAATTGTCATCAAGTAAATGATCCCTTTATTATTGTTATTATTATGGTAATATTATGGTAATAGGTATTTGTTTTTGTTGTGGGGACAGGTCTGTAGGGGTCTCTCCTCCCCGTCTGTCCAGTCCCTACACCGTTCTGACCTCTTCATTCCCACCCCGGCTCACGCCTGGAGCACTGAGGGAGCCACACACATGTGCAGACACATTACGATAACCATCTGTGTCATCTGTGCTCAAACACATCTGTGTAAACAGGCTGAGTGGAGCCCTCCCCCTCCCAGAACGGTTGCGGAGTGTGTGTACAGTCTGAGATGTTCTCCTCCACAACAATGGGAAAGACACTCCTCAAAGCCAAGATCAGGCTGTTCTGGGACCGGTGCTCTCCAGTCTAAGACAAACTACGACAAAGCCCGGATACTTAGGTGTGACTGAAAGGTTGGACAGCGGAGTGGTGAGGATGCGGGGAGCAGAGGTGAAGGGGGAGGAGTTTAAATGCACATGGCCAGCAGTTCAGAGTGACGGCGAGTGTGGAAGAGAGCTGAAGAAGAGAGAGCCGGCCGGTTGGAACGGGTGGAGAAGAGTGGCTGGAGCGATCTGTGACGAGTGAAAGGAAAGCTTTACAGGACGGTAGTGAGACCAGCTATGTTATACGGGTTGGAGAGGGCGATGAAAAGACAGAGGGCGGAGCTGGGGGTGTTAAAGGTGCTGAGATCTGAGTCAGGATGGACAGGATTGGGAATGAACATTGGTTGGACGGTTTGGAGGCGAAGCCTGACTGAGTTGGTCTGGACATGTGCAGGGCAGAGACGAGGAGAAGGATGCTGAGGATGAAGAGGGGACATGAGGACATGAAGAGGACATGAAGGTGTGACAACAGCGAAAACTGTTGATTATAATCCAGCCGCTGAATCGACCCATAGAGGGAGCGGGTCGCTGCATTGGGGAAGCGCTCCTCTCAGCAGATTCGCGCAGGGCCTTTCAGAGAACGCTGTGGACAGCAGTTTGGTGTGTGTGTGTGTGTGTGTGTGTGTGTGTGTGTGTGTTCTTGCCACTCCCAACCTGTTGCTTTAACAATCAAACATGCAAGCGAACACGATTTGGAGTTCCATCCATTTCCGTCTAACTGGTCACTCTGGTTTAGCTACGGCTCCGGGCTGGGCTCAGGGTCGATTAGATAACTGGGCCGCTGGGGTTACGTAACTGTCCAGTGTTGTGATGGCCGGAGACGTGTGCTGGTTTCCGTCCCGCTAATTACATAAGGGCGCTTCGACGTGACCTGACACAATGGGCGTTTCTATCTTTGGGTCGTAGTCAGGCCTGCTCGGGGTTTGGGGGTCGCAGCTGCCTCCACTGAAACGCAAGGGCGTGTCCTCAAGCTTACGCAACAGTGTCCCACTACAGTCTCGGTCCACACAGCTCTGCCTGCCAGCACCACTTCCGTGGACGTCTCGTTCATGGAAACGCAGAGGCCTTGTCTTGAAGACATGAAGACGGTTTGCTCCCTCGCATCAGCCGGTTAGGTCTTAACCACGGCGCCCCGTTTCCGCAGCGAACGCCAGCGATGAAGCGAAAGTGAAAGTGACTACTCGTCATGGTGGAGCTCACAGTGAACCACGGTGTAAACCTTCTGATCCCGAACTAGGACACCGCGGCCCCGTGTTGGTAAACCTGCCACTCTGGGCTTTCGTTCCAGGCCTGGCAAACTCTTGTAGATGCTTTTTGGGACCTTTTTTTTGCAACAGTGCAATAAAACTAGGATTATACTTTATAGCGTCTGATCCAATGCGATTGAAAATTGAGGTATTTTTCTGGCGATGCCTTCTGATGGAAATGATTATTACTGCAGAAATCAGGACAACCTGGACGTGCCTCATGCGAAGCATGTCCCGGCGCCCCATCATCAAACGGGTAATTGGGCGTTTGAGCGCCCTGCTCGTAAAAGGTTTCGGGGCTAAATTGAATCCAGAGACGATCCGGCAAAAGGCTGAGAGGGAGTCCAGAAGAAGCGGGTGAGATTAACGGGCAGGTGTGTGTTCACCAAACCGCTTCAATATGTTTCCCCTCTCGGCGTCTGCGTGGAGAAATCCATCCATCAACTTGAGGAGGAGGAAGGCGGCTTTCAAAAGGGCAAAAGCGTTAATGTATTCGGGTCATACCCGCGAACATGCTTCACCTTCTCACCATTTCATAAAACCATCCTGGCAGGCCCCTTCAGGAAGCAGTGAACAGCTCAAACGGACACACGTTCCAAAGTCAACACCAGGATCCGTCTGCGAGCCTCCGAGAAACGTATGAAACATTCCCACTAACGACACTTTATTGGGAGGGTTTGAAGGAGGCTTCATAGAAAGACTTCTCCGATAGGAGCAGTTTGGGGCGGCGGTGGTCTAGCGTTGAAGGCCCCAGGACTGGGAGGTCGTGGGTTGGATCCCAGACCAGTGGGATCTCCTGAGGTACCTTTGAGCTCGAACTGGTGAAAAAGTGGCCGTGATAGGAAGATCCCAGCACACAGGTTGCGGTTTATTGGGCCACGCCGCTGCAGACCGGTCAGAGTTCCCATGCCGACACCTCAAACGTAGCACTGCCTTGCTAGCCTAACACGTGGAAGGTAATTACCCGCCGATTTTTAGATGAATGCTCCGTGAATACTAACACAGCGGTGAACTAATGGTTTGGCCCTAGGCCCCATAATCGCAAGGACTAGAGGGTTGCAAGGTACCGTCCCCAACACTGCTCCCCGGGCGCTGGATATTGGTGAAAAACTAAGCACTAAAGGTCCATGTTTATACATAACAATAAAAAAAAATCAAAAAAAGAATGAAAACCGAAACACATGAAAAAGGCAGACGTGTTTCGCAGGAAACATGCCCGTCGCCACGGTTGCCATGGTGCCTTTTCAATAACCTTTAAGTGCGCCGCCAAAACGCAGATAATGGAAAAGACTTTGGAACCTGTTTTCCAGTCTCTGACTGTATTGACTCACGGTCCCCAGACGGCAAAGACTTTTATGACAATGTCTGCATTCACCACAAGCTGCCTTTTAGGTGGGTTCAGATACTCAGAGGAAGTCCTGCAAGGTCTCTCTTACACACACACACACACACACACACGCGCGCGTGCAGAAACAGGCTGGATTTCTCATGAACTGGAGGTGATGTTTCCCAACAAACTCTGAGAACTGGCGAGCGCTTCCTTGGGACGTGCCAAGGCCTCGCCGTTAACGATGATCTGTTGTGGAAAAGGGACTGAGTCAGGACTGAGAACGGGACTTCCTGTGAAAAGAACTCCGCCGTAGGAGCAGTCTGAACGTTCGCTTCCACCGCAGCGGCCTGGGCGAGTGCTAGAAGCTCCGTGCTAAGGAGCCTGCTCATAAATTGAGGCCAGCCAGGAACAGTTGTTGGGAAAAGGTCAGTGTTAAAGTTGTAAACACTCCGTGACCTTTGTAATCCCATTCAGTAACCCCACCCCCATCTCACCCGGGCTCACACACACACACACACACTAACTACCAGAAGCGTTTCCCTGTTTCAGAGCCGCCTCGGTTCTTGGCAGCAGCGAAATCTGAAATCTTTAATCCAGGTTCTGGCTTTATAAGTGTAAAACACACACCCCTCCTCCAATCCCCAACCTTTTTACACGCACTGGAGCAACCAATGAGCAGCTTTCACCAATTAAACCTGACGCTATCTGTGCACATGGGCAAAAAATGTCTCACGCCATATTAGATTCCCTAAAATGAGGACGAGGGGACGGGTTGCTTCATTGTCATCTACTTCTAAGTTCTTGTAAAAGCAAGAATATCTCACCACGGTGGGACTTAGTCCCAAGATCAGAAGATCGTGGGATCGAATCCCAGACCAGTAGGTTGCCCTGTGGTAACCTTGAGCAAGGTACCGTCCCCATCACCGCTCATCGGGTGTTGGATATGGCTGCCACCCGCTGCACGCTGTGTGGGTTAAACGAAAATTCTTTTCAGATAGTGATTAGGGACTAGGCCCCAGGAGGTACGCTTGAGCAAGGTATCGTCCCCGCCGCTGCTCCCCGGGTGCTGGATATGGCTGCCCCCTGGTGGTGTGTGGGTGTAAAGCAGAGTTTGGATTGCGTCATGTCTCGCAATGACATATAGTCACTTTCACTTCACTGTGCTTTCACTAAAGCGGATTTGCTTTATGTGCTCCGTCCACCACCGATCTGCCACTTTCGAGGACGGAAAACTGTCCGTGGCCATTCCTTTCTCCGGCCAAAAGGGACGGATGACAAAAGCTCTGTTGGAGGAGACTCCAGCGCCCGCTCACACACGCCGAAGCCCAGCGTCTGTGTGTCCCGGGGTTTGTTAGTAAACTCTGAGTATCTGGGTGGCCGTGGAGCTCCGTCAGCAACTCCTGCTTTAAACAAAAGGGGAGAAGCTTTAAGGTCGACGCCAACAAGGGGACATAAAACGGAACTGACATGAGACATATCGATGTCTCCAGAACCATTACACCCACCAACCCCCACTCACTCACTCACTCACACACACACACACACACACACACACACACACACACACACACACACAGATAACAGTGGCTGGGGTGGCGGCCCTGACCTCTTCCTGTTGAGCTGAATTTCTTCTGCATGATTGCTCGTGTGTTTTGTCCATGCAAATCCAGACCAAACGTCACTCTCGCGCACCCGCACGTCTGCCGAGCGAACGCGCACCCCTCGCACACCCCCTGCCCCTCCCGGTCGCCGTTGGAAATGACTGTCGTTTTTGCCTCGCGCCTTTTCCCCGCGTCTCGTCTCTGTTTGTCTCGTAACGATGCAGGAGCTGCGGCCACGAGATCTTCCGCCTCCAAGAACGGAAGGAAAAAATGCTCACGTGGTTCCCTGTGTTCCCACTAGTCACTTTCACTTTCACTCGGTCTTCTACCTGTTTCAAGGTGTTCATCTCTTAGAAAGCAACGAAAGCACATGGATAAGCAAGCGCTCGCAACTATTAGCACCCCTGACGCCCTTAAGCTCATTTGCGCGCTAAGCCGATCTGGCGAACGCGAGTCTGAAAAGTTAAACTGCGAGAAAAGCAGCAGATTTGCGCTCGTGAGTTCACGCTTCGCTAATCTGATTGAGACTCGGCACTTTATTTCCCTCCTGCCGTGCAAGGCTCCCAAAAATCCAGAAAATGCAAACCACTTCTCTTTCCCTTCGCTGGTGCCCAGAGAGACGCCTCGTGGCACCGAGCCAACGCCAACAACCTGGACGGAAAAGATCGGAGGCGCTGCAACGGCTCGGGACGTCCGATTTCAGAGGGTTTCTGTCCTGCAGGAAGACGGCCAAGGCTTCGTTCCTGTTGACTGGTGAGATGGACGGCCCTCCTGTCCTACCCCTGACAGCCAGCACACTAAACGCCCAGGTGCCGGATCTCTTCGAGGAGAAATTTCAACCCCGGGTGCGAAAAGAAGCCGATCCTGATCCGTCTGGACCTTTTCTCCTGAAAAGAGCAGCCGTTCTGTTTTGTAAGGAGGCCAGAGGTGGACGGAGTAGCTCGAGTGAGAGCCTCGCTTCTCAGAAACATGGAACCGATTAGATCATGGCTGAGATCTTCCAACAGGAGGTGCCCGTTGGAAAGTCTGACTAGGAGGTGACCTAAGCTTAGTTAGAAAGAAAAAGAAAAAAAATGTTATATCCGTCTATTGTTTCACGAAGGGACACGAGTTACCAAATGCTGGGGCGTTGCTCTCTACCTCTTGAAGCTCTTGAAGCGTCCACGCCATGGCGGATCATTCGTCTCCTTTTCTTCCAGTCTTCTGCATCTTCCTCCACCCCGCATGTCCTCTCTCACCACATCCGTCGGACTTCTCTGACTTTGTCTCTAAATCGTCCAACCTGTGCTGTCCCGCTATTAAACTCCTTCCTAATCCTGTCCATCCTCGTCTCTACGCTGCCTGTCTTTTCGTCACAAACCCGTATAGCATAGCTGGTCTCACTGCCACCTTGTGAACCTTTCATTCCACAATCCATCTGTCGTGCTGCACTTTACTTTTTCTTTTTTAAATGTAAAGCTAAGTCACTTTGGATAAAAGGATCTGCTAAACGAGTGTTTCACGAGTGCTTGAAGGGGTGGGTCTTCAGTCGCCGTTTGAAGACAGCGAGCACTTCTGATGGTCGGTTCCACCACTTGAGAAGACCACCTCTGCCGACGCCGAGGCTGAAGGTCCATTAAATCTGGCCTATTCCGCGATAAGCCTTAAAGACTGGAGATCAGGGTAGTTCAGACAGCTTTGGCAGGAGATGAAAGCCAAACCGTTGGAAACTGGTAGATGTTGTTTCTGTTCAGTGAGGGCTTTATCAGTTCGTCCCTCGCCAGACGTATCTGGAACATTTTCCATCGCCGTGGAGATAAGCTCCGAACGCAACTGCCTTATCGTTCCACGCAAACAATAGCGCTGATGGTTCTGTTCATCATCTCTAAACATCAAGACCTCCAGACAATACGGGGACACGGCGGGGAAACAAACGACACTCGTCTCATTTCAGAGGGGCCGAGCCCCAGTTCGTCCACCCCGCTGAGAGCAGCACTGTCCATCCGTCATGCAAAAACATGGCTGTGTCCTGTCTGTCCAATCTCACTGGAAGAGGATGTGGAATCTGTTTCCTGCTGCTGAGACAACAGTGGACAGGGACCATCTGTCACCCCACACACACACAGCCACATCTCCCAGCTTGGACATCCTCAGTGGAAACAGTGATGCGGGTGGGACGGGGGCTCAGATAAGCCTGTGACCTGTGCCATCGGTGTCTGTGTGTGTTTCCACTTGGGCTGGATGAATGTTTCTGCTTTAACAAAAGGTGAAAATATAAAGGTCAGCGGTGGTCTAATGACGAGGGACTACGACCCTGGTTCCCTTGAGCAAGGTACCATCCCCATCACTGCTCCCCTAAAAGCAGAGGATGCATTTCGTTGATCCACAGCGTCACTTTCCCTTTCACTTCACCAGCGTGGAAGCCCCGCTCTCTCCCTCCCTGGACCCTGACCCTGACTCCAGATATGAAACTTGTTCTGTGGGAAGAGACGTGTGTCACTCCGAAGCCTGGCAGAGAGCGTGAAGCACGAAAGCAGCTACAGATACACTCACAGGGTGTGAAAAGATCTGACCTCAGCTCGCAAGCCAGAACACGTCCCGTTAGGAAATGTGAAAAAAGAGAAGACCGGCTCTACCCCCCTGCCAACAAACACCCGCAGGGTAATATTTCAGAGTCTCCAGGTGAGGCTCACAACCTGCTCCGGGCTCAGCGGAGCTTCCAGAGTGTTTCTGCACGACGTGCCAAACCGGAGTCTGATTTATGGCGGCGGCTTTGAGAGTGAAAGTAAACGAATATAGTTCGCTGACTATATCACAGCCCTCGGGGTGAGCAGAAAAAAAATATATATATATACGGTGGCGGCGAGAAAATGAAAGAAGCGAAAGAGAGTGGAAAGAAAAAACAAGCAGAGAGCCTCCCAGTGTAGCCAAGGCAGGGAAGGTGAAAGTGAAAGTGACTGCCGTCGTGGGCACAGCACACGGTGAACCGCAACGAAAAGCATACGCGCGCACGCACACAGCAGGGGACAGCGCCCGGGGAGCAGTGATGGAACAGTACCTTGCTCAAGGCTGTCTTCGGCGGTTGAGCTACAAAGCCGTTAATATAAAGATCTAGTCAAAGTGTAGGATTGGGGAAAGATGTGAGGTTTTGACAGAAGAGATCTGTGGATGGTTTGAGAAAAGGTCCATCTGAACCGAGGTCAACAGGAAGAGAGAAGGAGGACCTTCTGGTAGAACATGTGAGGCGTGTAGGCCTACAAGCCAACGATGATGTTTTCACGGAGGCCGGGCAAAGACTAGATGTGAAGAAAGGGTCCATGGGGACACCTAGCTCAGGTCACCTCGGCAGGGGAGAGGACAAGAACGAGAACCGGACCAGGCAAGAGCAAGACCTCCGTCAGTAGACCAATGAAATCAACAGCGTGTTGATATTTGAATTTGCATTTTTGACCGAACACGCGCTTCAGCACCGCAGAGAAGTTTGAGACGCGGTCGATGCAATGAAAAGACGCTTTACAGAACGGTCGCGAGACCAGCGATGTTATACGGGTGGCGCACTTAGTGGACCAGAACATCGTGTTTGCTTTAATCGTAAATATTGGTCAGTTTACACAACGATCTGAGGAAAAGTTTGGAAGCGAACGAGGAGAAGAAGAAGGACGAAGAGAAGGTTCGTGGTTGGTGTATAAGGGCAAGATGCAGAGGACAGGAAGAAACGGAGACGGATATTCTGCTGTGGTGAATCCTAACGGGAGCAGCCAAAGGAAAACAAGAAGAAGATGAAGAAGAAGTCAGCAGACACACGCTCTAGAGGGCCCACACTGAGAAGAGTTTACCTAGCACCACCGAGGACCGCCCTCTCTCGGGACATCAGTAACATCGGTTCTTCGTCAGGTTGTTAGCACTGCGTCAGGCGGGTGTGTCCCGGGCCTGACCGAGCAGAGGAAGTGGAAAGCAGGCGTGGCTGCACTCGCTGCAGGAAGAGCCCAGCCCTGCATGGGGAACTGTCACAACAGCAGACTTGCGCAATACTTGACTGTTTACCAGCATCAGATGGATCAACCACAAACACATGCAGCCTCAACACACACTCAGTTACGACACACGCACACACACGTGCAACCACACACACACTTACACTGACCACAAACACAGACCAAGCCACACACGGCCACACGGTCTCAGGGGCCTGGAGCAACGCCAAACACCATTAACGACTCCAAAAATCAATCCAAACGAAGGATCATGGGGCCTTCAGACTCTTCGCTCAACAAAGCATTTTCAAACGTCACGATATTTGGACTCCACAGTGAGAAGGTCCCGGGTTCGATTCCCAGACGGGACGGTCCTTTCTGCGTGGAGTTTGCATGTTCCCCCCGTGTCTGTGCGTGTTTCCTCCGGGAGCCCCCACCAATGAAGACAAGGATTAGAGATGTTTAAAGTCCTCTAGATGTTTGTGTGTTTGTCTGATGGCCCGCCAACCTGTCCGGGGTGCGTCCCCGCCTTTGACCCTGTGAGAGCCGGGGCAGACTCCAGCGCCCCCCTAATCAGGACAAGTGATGGTGGAAACGACAGTGAGTGAGTTAGAAACGAGTTTCTTAGGGGGTTGGAGCTCGTAGCAGGTTGGACGATTTGGAGACAAAGTCGGAGAAGCGAGGCGAGGAGTATATCGGCAGAAGGATGCTGAGGATGCAGATTAGACCACGGTGAGAGAGGACATGCAGGTGGCCGGTCTGAAGGAGGAAGATGCAGAGGACAGGAAGAAACGGGGACGGATGTCCCGCTGTGGCGACCCCTCAACGGGAGGAGCCGAAAGATCCAAGTCAGTCCTTTGGTGCACACGTTTTGAGGGACTACAATTACAGAAAATCGATTTTAAAGGAGTATAGCTTCGCGAGGCGAATGCAGACGAGCTGCTGCCTTCATGAATATGCATTTTTACAGCCGCAGATCCAAGAAACGCAGTAAACACGGGGGTGTGTCCTTCCACTTATAGCACGAGGGAGCAGCATGGCTTAGCATCATCATGTGCTTGAGCGGGCAGGCTCTGATTTCAGCTTACAGTAGCGAACCTGATCCCTTGGGCTCTGAACAGACGAACACGTCCCTGGATAGCGGCCTTGCTCACACGCTAACACACACGCCTACATCACACACTTGGGTCACCAACATTCACACTCGGTCACCCATAAAAAGGCTCTGGGTTGGACGCTGCTGGAGGTTTCTGATGTGCAGACGCTATTTCACTGCATGTCTCTCTCTCCTCTTTGTCCTTCCTCTTCTCCGCCTTCCCGGCAGCTCCATCTTCAACGTCCTTCTCTGATACCCTCCTCATCTCTCCTCCGGACACGCCCAAACCAACGCAGTCTCACTTCTCTGTCTACACTCCCAATCCTGTTCTTCCCGACTCAAATCTCAGCATCTTTAACACCACCGCCTGTCTTTGCATCACCGTCGCCAACCCGTATACCATAGCTGTTCTCACTAACATCCCACAAAGCTTTCCCTTCACAGGTACCCGTCTGTCACGGATCACTCCTGCCGCTCTTCTTCTCCTCTCTTCCACACTCTGAACCGTTGAGCCTAAGCATTTAAACTGCTACACCTTCACCACCTCTGCATCCTCACCACTCCGCTGTCCTCCCTTTCCTTCACTCTCAATATTCAGCCTTTGTCCACCTCACTTTCAGTCCTCTTCGGTTAACAGCAGCTATTTCGCTGTTAAGCCACCACAAACAGGAACCAAGAGTAGGGTGGGACTGAGCTGATATATATTTAGAGTCTTTTTTTTGATAATCACACTGATACAGCACATTTCCTCACAGGAGGGATGCCACACACACCCTTCGTTACGGTCAGAGGGTCACACACACACACACACACACAGGGCTACAAATGTAGAGCGCCGCGTGCAGCGCAGTAACTGTGCAGTGTTGAGAATGGCTGCCGAATGCGTCACTAAAACAACGAGCCCTAAACAATCCGCTGACGCTTCAGCAGCTGGCACGGTGCGGCGGGGAGGGCTCGACGTGCCAAACACAACACAAACTGCACACCAGCTGTCACTTTTTCAGACGTTTCATTGCCGAGAGGTAGGAACACATACGTCCGAGCAACACCACACACACACACACGCACACACACTCCGGGTTTGACACTGGCTAACTTTATAAGCTTTAAACTGCAAAAACACAGACTGTCCTGCGATGGACTGGCGACCTGCCCAGGGTGTTTCCCCGCCGTGTGTCCAACTAGCACAGTCCTCGACCCTAATCAGGATCAGAGTGAGTGAGTGAGTGAGTGAGTGAGTGAGTGAGTGAGTGAGTGAGTGAGTGAATGTGTGAGCGAGTGAGTGAGCGAGTGAGTGAGTGAATGTGTGAGCGAGTGAGTGAGTGAGTGAGCGAGTGAGTGAGTGAGTGAATGTGTGAGCGAGTGAGTGAGCGAGTGAGTGAGTAAGTAAATGTGTGAGCGAGTGAGTGAGTGAGTGAGTGAATGTGTGAGTGAGTGAGTGAGTGAGTGAATGAGTGAGCGAGTGAGCGAGCGAATGTGTGAGCGAGTGAGTGAGTGAGTGAGTGAGCGAGCGAGTGAGTGACTGAGTGAGTGAGTGTATGTGTGAGCGAGTGAGTGAGTAAGTGAGTGAGCGAGTAAGTGAGTGAGTGAGTGAGTGAGCGAACGAGTGACTGACTGAGTGAGCGAGCGAGTGAGTGAGTGAGTGAGCGAGTGAGTGAGTCAGCGAGTGAGTGAGTGAGCGAGCGAGTGAGTGAGTGAGTGAGTGAATGTGTGAGCAAGTGAGTGAGTGAGTAAGTGAGTGAGTAAGTAAATGTGTGAGCGAGTGAGTGAGTGAGTGAGTGAATGTGTGAGCGAGTGAGTGAGCGAGTGAGTGAGTGAGTAAGTAAATGTGTGAGCGAGTGAGTGAGTGAGTGAGTGAATGTGTGAGTGAGTGAGTGAGTGAATGAGTGAGCGAGTGAGCGAGCGAATGTGTGAGCGAGTGAGTGAGTGAGCGAGCGAGTGACTGAGTGAGTGAGCGAGTGAGTGAGTGAATGTGTGAGCAAGTGAGTGAGTGAGTAAGTGAGTGAGCGAGTAAGAGTGAGTGAGTGAGCGAGTGAGTGACTGAGTGAGCGAGTGAGTGAGTGAGCGAGTGAGTGAGTCAGCGAGTGAGTGAGTGAGCGAGTGAGTGACTGACTGAGTGAGTGAGCGAGTCAGTGAGTGAGTGAGTGAGTGAGTGAGCGAGTGAGTGAATGTGTGAGCGAGTGAGTGAGTGAGTGAGTAAGTGAGTGAGCGAGTGAGTGAGTGAGTGAGCGAGTGACTGACTGACTGAGTGAGCGAGCGAGTGAGTGAGCGAGTGACTGACTGAGTGAGTGAGTGAGTGAGTGAGTAAGTGAGTGAGCGAGTAAGTGAGTGAGTGAGTGAGTGAGTGAGTGAGTGAGTGAGTGAGCGAGTGAGTGAGTGAATGTGTGAGCGAGTGAGTGAGTGAGTGAGTAAGTGAGTGAGTGAGTGAGTGAGTGAGCGAGTGACTGACTGACTGACTGAGTGAGCGAGCGAGTGACATCCTCCTACATCCTCCTTTCAATATAATCCTCCTCTCTCCTCGGGACACGTCCACACCAACGCAGCCTTGCTTCTCTAACTTTGTCTCCAAAATGTCCACCCTGAGCTGTCCCTCTAATATCCTCATTTCTAATCCTGTCCATCCTCGTCCCTGCGAACACACTAGGGGACCACGCTGTATGCTACTCCCTCTTCACCCTCCCAGCGTCGGGTTAAGATCTGGGTAATGTGCACTGGCGGTGAAAACACCGATACCTCAGGATGGGTAAAAGAACAGAGTCAGAGACAGAGACAGAGACAGAGACAGAGTCAGAGACAGAGTCAGAGACAGAGTCAGAGACAGAGTCAGAGACAGAGACAGAGACAGAGTCAGAGACAGAGACAGAGACAGAGATAGAGTCAGAGACAGAGTCAGAGACAGAGACAGAGTCAGAGACAGAGACAGATATAGAGTCAGAGACAGAGACAGAGTCAGAGTCAGAGATAGAGTCAGAGACAGAGACAGAGTCAGAGACAGAGATAGAGTCAGAGACAGACAGAGACAGAGACAGAGACAGAGTCAGAGACAGAGATAGAGTCAGAGACAGACAGAGACAGAGTCAGAGTCAGAGATAGAGTCAGAGACAGAGACAGAGTCAGAGACAGAGATAGAGTCAGAGACAGACAGAGACAGAGACAGAGACAGAGACAGAGTCAGAGACAGAGACAGAGTCAGAGACAGAGATAGAGTCAGACAGAGTCAGAGACAGAGACAGAGTCAGAGACAGAGTCAGAGTCAGAGACAGAGTCAGAGACAGAGATAGAGTCAGAGACAGAGACAGAGACAGAGTCAGAGACAGAGACAGAGTCAGAGTCAGAGACAGAGACAGAGTCAGAGACAGAGACAGAGACAGAGATAGAGTCAGAGACAGAGTCAGAGACAGAGACAGAGTCAGAGACAGAGACAGATATAGAGTCAGAGACAGAGACAGAGTCAGAGTCAGAGATAGAGTCAGAGACAGAGACAGAGTCAGAGACAGAGATAGAGTCAGAGACAGACAGAGACAGAGACAGAGACAGAGACAGAGACAGAGACAGAGACAGAGACAGAGTCAGAGCCTTATCTGCACCGCAGAGGCAGCAAAAGACCAAGTCAAGCCAAACTCCGGACTCATGAAGAAACGTTCCCGTCTAGGACACTTTTCCTTAATCACAATAAACCTTTTACCCCGGTGATGAATAGAGGACTGGAAAAGACTGCAAAAAGTCCTATCCCCCCACGGGACACGTCCCAGACGCCTTAAAGTTGTGCCGCGACGCACAAAGGGCCTGTCACGGGCCTGACGGCCTCGGGCCGCAGTAGCCTGGCAGCGTTTGGCCGGAGGAGCCCCGTCCCGTCCAGCTCTGGCATGTTTATGGCTTTCATTAAAAATCACAAAGATGCGACTCTCTGTGAAAACGGCATGTTCTTGGCGAGGTCATTGAACCGTCTCCGTTTCTTTTCTCACACACACACACACACACACACACACAGCACCCAGCTCAGATCAGCCCTCCACACACACACACACACACCAGGCCGCGCTCTCTTAAATGCCACCACATGCGGGCCGTCGGACCCCCTCGGTTCAAAGCGCTCGGCCAGAACGACGGCTCCTCTGTGAAGCCCGGGAAAGCGAAAGCGCTCGGACGGACAACAAAGCTGCTTTTTCTCTTTCTCCTTTACACAGACGTCTCTTTTAAGCCTAAACACCTACCCGACTTCCTCAGAAGTTCCATAAATCGGAATACAAAGCTTAGTGACATCAAAGGAAACACTTCAAAGCCTTTGGAGAAGTTACAGACGCACACAAGGAGCCCGAGCTGGACCTTCTTCAAAGAAAAATCTATAGAATTTACATTTTCAAATTCACCGTTTACGTTCAAAATGACATTCTGGGGAGTTTTTTTTGTTTCTAAAACATTTTTACCTTTTTTTGGTAAAAAAAACAAAAAAAAAAAACAACATAAAATCAAAAATGAACTTTTGAAAACTTTTTTTCCATCCATTCTACACAATTCCCCGGTTTCATCAAAACTGCAAAAAAGTGGATAATCTTAAAAAAAAAGCCGTAGAAACATCGATCCGAACGGACCTCTTTTGTCGATTGTTCATCGATTTCGATAAAACTGGGAAAACTGGATTTTGTAAAAGAAAAAAACAAAAAAAAAAGCAGCGGAACGAATCAAAAACGCTCTTTTTCCTTCGTTTTCTTCATTAAAACTGCAAAAGCTGGAATATTCTTAAGGAAAAAAGCAGGAAGATCGGCCTAAGATCCTAAGATGCACTGGGAAGCTGTGCCTCTAAAACTAGTTTTAATTTTTAATGTTTGGGCAAAAAAATTAAACGAACCAATAAAATCGCAATTCACCTCCATCGCCCGGCAACGAGGTCCTAACCGAGGGGCCGAACCAGATGGGAACCATTTTCTGCTTCCAGCAGACGTGAAATGACAGTGATTGGGCTCATTAAAGCCCTGACCTGGAACACATTTACTGCTCGGTGTGTGTGTGTGTGAGTGTGTGTGTGTGTGTGTGTGTGTGTGTGTGTGTGTGTGTGTGTACTGAGGCCACACTCGCCCTACAGACCGCACTCGACAACATCATTAACTCATCAAGCTCCACCGGCGCTGAACAGCTTCGTGAACCCCATCACACTTTTACACTAAGAGCTGGATTCGTCCTCAAACAGATATATGCAAATGAGCCCTCTCTTTGAGGAGTTTCATTGGTCCTGTGCATCCGGGGACGGGGCAAGTGAGCGCATTATCCGGTCCAAATGCATTTGCGTGAATTCGCTCCTTCGTCTCTGAGAAAAGGACAAGGCTTTCTGAAGTTACTTTTAAAGATAAAAATGCTAGTTTACTCTAATATCAGTATGGATGCAAGAGCGATGCAGTAGGAACATGAACGCCCCCGAATGCCGCAGAAACCGCCTCCCAAATTCTGGGGCTCCAGAAAACACACATCTGAAAGTCTTTAGGCTGTTAGGCCCCGGCTCACGTTTATCAAAGCCTCGGGGCGAAAGTGCTGGTCTAGGATCTGAGGCCGTATTTACGAAGTGACAGGTCTCAGACCTGTTCCTGGACGTGCACAAAGTGCAGGAAAGTGTGAAAAGCAAAAACTGATCCTAGATCAGAGACACACTTCGCTACTTCTTGCTCCTCTAATACATCGGATTGAAAATGCAAATCAGCCACTGATGAATCCCAGGGTGACCAATCACAGCTCCAGGTGAAAGGTCATGCGCGTTTGGATTTGTTCATCTAAAGGGGCTGTAGCTCTTGTGCCTTTATGACTCACACATGCTAATGATCTATTTCCTGATTGGCCGCTGCGTACTTCCGCCTGAAACGCTCCCCAGAGCTTCAGAGAGAATGGGAGGGGCTTATTGGCTGTGGGTTATCTACATATTTGAAAACGGGCCGCTTTTGCAGTTTAGCTCTCATATCAGGACGTAATGGACCACATTTATTCACGTCACTTTAATTTATTAAAAGACATCACAATCATAAAATACTGAAGTATGATCGAAATACTAATATTTTTTTTAGCAAGTACTTGATACCCAACAGATCCTTAGTAAGTATTGATTATATCATCAAATACTTTAGTAAATACTAAAGATACTATAAAATACTTAATATGTACTCAGTATACCTATCTAATACTTAGTAAGTACTCATGATGCCATCAAATACTTAGTAATTACTAATGATACCATTAAATACTTAGTAAGTACTCATGATGCTCATCAAATACTGAGTATGTACTCAATTTACCAATCTAATACTTAGTAAGTACTCCTGATAGCATCAACAACTTAGTAATTACTCATGATGCCCATCAAGTACTGAGTAAGTACTCATGACACTCATCAAATACTCAGTAAGTATTCATTATATCGATCTTATACTTAGTAAGTACTCATGATACTCTTCAAATACTTTCTAAGTACTTATGATACCCATAGAATACTTCCTAAGTACTTGTGATTCCATCAATTACTTAGTAAGTACTCATGATACTCATCAAATACTTAGTACATACTCACTATACTGATCTAATACTTAGTAAGTACTCATGATGCTCATCAAATACTTAGTACGTACTCACTTTACCAATCTAATACTTAGTAAGTACTCGTGATACTCATTAAATACTTTCTAAGTACTTATGATACCCATAGAATACTTCCTAAGTACTTGTGATTCCATCAGTTACTTAGTAAGTACTCATGATACTCATCAAATACTTGGTACATACTCACTATACTGATCTAAAACTTAGCAAGTACTTTTGATACTCATCAAGTACTAAAGATTTAGTACTTACTAAGTACTTGTGATTCCATCAATTCTTTAGTAAGTACTTATGATGCTCATCAAATACTTAGTAATTACTCATGATACCCATCAAGTACTAAAGATTTAGTACTTACTAAGTATTTGTGATTCCATCAATTACTTAGTAGGTATTTTTGATACTCATCAAATACTTAGTACATACTCACTATACCGATTTAATACTTAATAAGTACTCAATATACCAATCTAATACTTAGAAAGCACTCATGATACTCATCAAATACTTAATAAGTACTCGTTATACCAATCTAATACTTAGTAAGCACTCATGATACCCAGCTATTCGGACTAATCTGTTGATCTGTAATAACGAACACCGTTCAATTTGTTGGTTTTTCCTTGAAAAATCCACTGAAATGTTCTTTGATGAGTTTTTAGGGATAAACATTAATAACGATTAATTAATAAACATTTATAACGATTAATTAATAAACATTTATAACGATTAATTAATAAACATTAATAACAATTAATTAATCAACATTAATAACGCGGCCTGGTTGGATATTACAGTCTTACAGGCCGGGATCCCCCAATGAAGCACGTCCGCTCGGACAGCCCCGGATACAGGAAGCAGAAATCAAACCCAGATGGAGCGCCGAGAGTGAGGAGAAAGAGAGAGAGAGCGAGAGAGAGAGAGAGAGAGAGAGAGAGAGAGAGAGAGAGAGAGAGC
>CM029391.1:1830529-1868029 GCA_017165825.1 Hepsetus odoe
GAGGAGGAAGAAGAGGAGGTTGTTAGTGATGTTGGTGATGGTGATGGTGATGAGAAGGTTTTTGGTGGTGATGATGAAGAGGAGGAATAGGAGGAGGTTGTTAGTGATGTTGATGATGGTGATGGTGATGAGAAGGTTTTTGGTGGTGATGATGAAGAGGAGGAGGTGGAGGAGGAAGAGGAGGAGGTTGTTTGTGATGTTGATGACGGTGATGGTGATGAGAAGGTTTTTGGTGGTGATGATGAAGAGGAGGAGGTGGAGGAGGAAGAGGAGGAGGTTGTTAGTGATGACAGTGATGATGAGGAGGTTGTTGGTGGTGATGATGAAGAGGAGGAGGTGGAGCAGGAAGAGGAGGAGGTTGTTAGTGATGACAATGATGACGAGGAGGTTGTTGGTGATGATGAGGAGGAGGAGGAGGTTGTTGATGATGGCGGTGGTGATGATGATGGTGATGATGATCCAGTTTTTGTGCGCGCGTCACAATTAGCGTCAGTTAGGGTGGATTTATTCACCTGATGAACTAAAACACCAAACACGGCGCTGGTCAGTTTTTTGGAAGTGCATGTCTCCATCTAGTGGCCACGTGAGAAAATGCACTAATGTGACCACTAGAGGTCGCTGATCGCTGGATCAGTAGAACAAGCCAGAACTTCTCACAGCCAGTTTGAAGGTTCATAACGACCAGTAGAGAAAAACAAAGTGAAGTTAATGTGACTTCAACACGATATCTATCTATCTATCTATCTATCTATCTATCTATCTATCTGTCTGTCTGTCTGTGTGTCTGTCTGCCTACCTGCCTGCTTGTCTGTCTATCTATCTATATGTACATGTTGGTAGCTGTGTGTGTGTGTGTGTGTGTGTGTGTGTGTGTGTGTGTGTGTGTGATGAACTCATGATGATGTGTTTGTATTTCAGACCTGCCTCCAGCAACCCCTCCTCACTGACAACCCACACACACTCACTGTTTCCAGTCTGAGGACCCAGTTACACCCATTTAAATCCCAGACGCTCCCGGACAAACAGGCTCAGCGAGGGGCTTCCCTTCTGAAACCACTCAGGGCCTCCCCCTCCCTCACACACACACTCATACACACACTCACACACAGCTGTCAACATGTGCCTTGCAGCAGTTCTCCTGCTGAGTCTGTGGGGTGAGTCCTGTTTACTTCCATTAAGCCTTGTTTGGTGAGAATCATTTTCTGCCTGTATTTCTCTTCTCATTCCGCTGCACTGTGCTGTCCTTTGTGGGGACACTTTGGGGACAGAATGCCTGTCTTTGATGATGACCGGTTAATGCTGTATCTGTGTCTGCACTGCATCTGTATCATCCCTTCACAGCAGGAGACTTCCAGCTGTCCTATGCAACTTTAATTCGATCTTGATCTGTCCTGGGCTGCTTACACCGTTTTTGGCACTTGTTGCACGTTAGCAAGTAGAAAAACATTCAAATTTAGTAGATTTTCCTCAACAAAGGTATTTCACCGAGTTTAATGGAGTAAATTATCAGCAAAGGTCAATCCATGGTGACATTTCTTGCGACGCTTAAGAGGTGTTAGGGTGGATGTAAACTGAGGAGTGGATCCTCAACTGGAACTAAACTCTAACCTGTGAAGGTGCCCAAAAGGGCATTATTTGGAGCGATGTTGGAGAAGAACCATTTTTGGTGGCCCATAAAACCGTCAGTAGATGTGTAACAAGTGGAAGAACATCTAAAAGAACAGTATTTATGATGGTAAGGAGCGATACGTGGTGGCCATTGGTACAGGATGGAGGTGGTCTAGCAGCAGGACACTCGCCAACGGATCACAAGGTTGCAGGTTCAAATCCTTCCAGCGATACCATCGTTGGGTTCCTGGTCTAGACTCTTAATTGGTGCAGTGATTTATTGCAAACACATGCAAATCCTGTCTATAATAGTTCTCCAGGCTTCTTGAAGGACATTCCTTAGCTCTTCTAGGGATGTTGGCTGCTGTTCTTTTTGGAGATGATCTCACACGGTTTCTGCCTGCGAAACTGGTCAGGCAATGGGACTGTACTGAAAATGAGAACCTTGAGAAAAACATTGTCCTCCAGGAAGCTTGGAGAACTATTCCTCAACATGACATTAACCGTACAAGAACGTCTTTGAAGGCAAAAGATGAAGAAACGAGGTTCAAGACTTTTGCTCAGAACTTAATTCTTGATTTGAATGATTTACCATATAAACTGAGTTCACTGAATCCATTTTTCCCAGCATATTTAGAGAAGCCAATGCGAGCAGACTGGTTGCTCACACCTCCTTGGATGAAGAAACACTGTGATTACCTGCTTTGTTAAGGGCTTAGAGTTTTATTGCAACTGACGTTCTAGTTTCTGGTACAGCATCCATAGAGGCTTTTTGAAAAACACCAACAGCCATGCCAGAAAGCCACGCCCATTAAAACATGGGCATAAATTTGTTTGTGTGCCCATTAGCAAACTCAGAGCTATGACAGTCCAAGAAGACTAGCTCTCCATTTGTTCACACACAGAATTCTGTTCCAGGGCTGAGAACTTCAGGTAAGGGTATGAATTATGAGACCTGTTCTTTGTGCAACTTGAACTCTACCCTTCTTTTCCAGGGGCTTCCATCTATGGACAATATCAGGCCAATTTCAACATGGCCGGCATTACTGGTTCCATCTGGGTTGACTCCACATTGCAGACAGCCACTGTGAACCTCACTGGTACTGTTTGTGGGTCCTTCAACGTCTCTGTTGCTGAGTTTCCTGTTATGTACGGACACGTGGCTCAACCTTGTGAGAAAGCCCACATAGGAGATCGTGTGTTCACTTTCTCTGTGGATGCTCCTCATCCTGTGGTGAACATCTCTGGTGTCTTTGTGCAGAGGTCTCGGCTGGAAGCGCTCTCTCTAGTGGTAGAGACATGCAATGGCTTAAAAGCTTGCGCAGGTCTCTTAGCAAGGTCATCAGTTACCACATGGCAGGCTCGCTTCTTCAGTAAGGTGGCTGGGAACATCTACCTGCGCCAGGTACTAGGGGAACTAGGTGCAACGCTTCTTGGCGACTTGGTCGATGTGAATGAGACTGACCCTCCTGTTACTTCTGTCAGTGTTTTTCTTTCCAGAAGTTCAGCAGCTAGCTGTGAAACATTGCTGGACAGCTTAGACTTGAACAGCTTGATAAAGTTGGGCCAGTTGAAGGTAGGCTCCCCCTTTGAAGCTGTCAAATCCCGCTTGGATATCTCCACCCTTGGTGCTGGGTTCCGTTTTGCTCTTGTCCAGCTCAGGTCAGGTTATTCATGTGCTGAACTCAGGATGCTAGAAGAAAAAATGGCCAGTGCTCTTATAGACATGAGGGGTGTCAAAGGTCACCTAACATTTCACCAGGAATCTCCTTTTGATCTTACGACTTTCACAGTGAACCTAACCAACCTTAATAGAAGAGTTGGGCCATACCATGTTCACTTGTTTCCCACACCACAGATGAGGTCACCTTCAGAAAGTACCTGCAGCGATGACAACCTTGGGGGTCATTGGAACCCCTTTGGTATAAAAACTCAAGCTTCGGTTTACCCCCCACCTCCTGGCTCTACTCATGACCGCTATGAGGTGGGAGACCTCAGCTCCAGACATGGGTCTTTATCGAACGCCAGTGACTTCCAGTCCAGCTTCACAGACTGGAATTTGCCCTTGTTTGGACGGAACAGCATTGTGGGTCGCTCTGTGGTTCTCCACCAACCAAACGGAACAAGGTTCGTCTGTGCAAGCATTGGGTATCCTGGGAAAGTGATTGCAGCAAGGGCCATCTTACTAAGTCCAGTGGTGGGATCGATCTTGTTCACCCAGCTCAGTGGAAACCCTTACTCTGATGTCTCTGTGTTCCTGGACTTGTCCTATGGACAACCATCTACACCAGCAACTCAGAAACACCATTGGCATATCCACAGCTACCCCATCAGCACGGAGACGGACAGCGACGAGGGTCATTGCGGATCCACTGGGGGGCACTGGAACCCCTACATGATCAACACCAGTGTGAGTAGCTATTTTGTAAACTGCAGACCAGAATGTCCTTTTGCATGTGAAGTTGGAGATCTGTCCAGGAAACACAGTCTGCTGAATTTGGAGCCCAGTATAGGGAAGCGAGTCAACAAGTATTTCTTCACGGACACAACATCTTGGCTGTCTGGACTCGACAGCATGATTGGCAGGTCCATAGTGATCCATGGACCTGATGAGGCAAGCCGGCGCATTGCCTGTGCTAATCTTACCCTCCTCCGCTTTCCCTCAGCTCAGTCCGGGTTCTGGCAAGGTTCTGGGTCATCTCAAGGGCAAATCCAGTTCTCCCAGTCCTCTCCCCAGGGTCCAACCAACCTTCAGATCTCTCTGAATGGGCTGGAGTCCAGAGCTGCTGGATATCATGTCCATCTACTGCCAGTAAAAAGTGGACCAGAGGCTTGTTCCAATGAGAACATCATGGGTCACTTCAACCCCTATGCTGTGAACGCCTCAATGTCTCCTGCTCCAGGCAATGGCACAGTGGATCAGTATGAGATTGGAGATATCAGTGGGAAGTTTGGGTATCTCACTGATCAGGACCAGTTCCAGAACCATTACACGGACAGTAACATGCCTCTGAGTGGACCCAATAGCCTCATAGGACGATCGCTGGTTATTCACTATAAGAACGGATCAAGGTAAGCTCCCTCAAACTCCCCCAACTCCTCTTTCAAAATTTGTTAACTAAAGAGTGTTTCAGGCCTGATTACTTGGGCGGCCAATCAGAGCAGAGGCCAATTACATGTCAGTCTGTTTCTAAGGGATAAATAAAGGGGGAAAAGTACCATGTCTGTTTCAGTAGACCAATAATGTACAAGGAAAATGTAAGCTTATTACTAATATCCGGCATATCAGATTCCAGTTCAGTTATGACAGTTTAGTTCCTTGCATTGTGATAGCTAAAGTTTCCTTTGAAACCTCAAAAGCAGAACAGAGAACTTGAGCTGCCCTCCACAGACACACTTACTAAACCTAGCAAACACATTTACCAAAGTGGGGACTTTTGTACTGTACATGAAATAATCTCATTTTGGAAGTAATTAAGTAACAATATGGTGTTAAATTCACCACAGGTTCACCACAATCATTACCCCCAGTTTTGGCAACCTTGAAGGCTTGAGGCTGCAGAATGGCCTTTTGGAGGTACTAAATGAAGTTTCTGAGAAGCATACTGCTCTTATCAGTATACCAAAAGCTATCTGGGATCCATTATGGGTCAAAAATATCAACAACGACCACCCAGTTGTTGGACACCACAACTGTTCTCTGTTCAGGTAGAATGGATATACTAGTACAGCATGAGTACGAGTACGAACAGTCAGCCGTGCAATTTTGGAAGTAATAAATATGGAAATGTTCCAAGTTATGCTAAAACCTATTTTTGAAGTGTGGCTGTGGTAAATCAGAAGACTGTGACATGTCTTGGAAATGCTGAACCATTTTTTATACATCACAGATTGAAAGAACTTCCAAGGTAAAGATTAATGGCGGTTGCACAATAGCCATTTTAATTTACAACAAGGCTTTATCTTTGAAGTTGTGAAATTGCCTGTTTGTCACGCAGAATGCAGTGTGCTGACATCATAGCCAAAAACCCTGGAGATGCCTACTGGGTCATCGCTAATGCAACGTTCAATGGCACCGTGACTGGGACGATAACACTGGTAATGTGAGATGAGAAACGAGATAAAGCAGAATTCTTAGTATAACCTTATAATTTCAGGCAAAATTCAAGCTTGTTCAATAGAAAAAAAGCTGAGGGATGTTCCAATGATCCAAAAATCGGTCACATGACCAGGTGTGAACCGCAAACTGTCAGCACCATGGTCTCAAACAGGGTCTGAAGATGTACTGATTTAAGTACGTACGGAAAAAATTACGACCCTTCCTTTTGAGGGTCCAACTAGAGAGGGGCTATCACTTTAAATCTGCCACAAAAAGATGACGCTGGAGTGTAGGGCAGAGGCTAGGGTAGGTGGGAGAGGAGGCAGAAAAGTAAAGGTGGTTGGCTGCTGAGCTACACATGTGTATCTCAAAAAGATCACTTATAATAATTCACACTCCCAGTATAAGACAACCACAACAAGTTAAAAAGAATTGAAAATAACTTTCACTCTCTTTCACTAGGTGGGAAAATGGGGAACAGAAGCCAGGGTGCCAATAATTTTGATACTTCTTGTAATTGTAAGGGTTTCCGTTGGACTTTCTTAAATAAACAACCCCAATTACATTTTAATGACATAATAATAATAATAATCATCATCATCATCATCATCATTCATTACCCACTTGTCCTGACCAGGTTGATGTGTGGTGATGGGGTCTTTCCCAGGACCCTTAGGGTGAAAGGTCAAGAAACACCCCGAGTAGGTCACCTATTACAAGGCAGTACACCATGTTTGCCTTCTGGGAAACTAAAATAAAGTGGAAGTATTAGGACTTGATTAAAGCAGAGTGGCATGGTGGCACAGGTTCAGGGGTCTGTTCCCAGACGGGACAGTCTGTGTCCTTTCAATGTGGACTTTGCATGTTCTCCCAGCATCTGTGTGAGTTTCCACCAAGCGCTCCTTTCCTCCCGCAGTCCAAAGACATGTCAGGTGGACTGGAGATGATCAATTGTGGAGTGACCGAGTATGGGCCCTGTGATGAACTGCGACAGCTTGGTCTTTAGAAACTAGGCCCCATAATCAGAAGGCCATGGGTTCAAATCCCATATGAGTAGGTTGCCCTGAGGTACCCTTGAGCAAGGTACCCTCCCAATCACTGCTACCTGGGTGGCTACCCACTGAGTTTGTGGGTTAAATAGAGAGGATGTGTTTCATTGTGGTTCACTGTGCGCTTTGTTTCACAATAACAAATAGAAAACACTATCACTTCCCTTGAACTTCTCCGTAAAAGATTCAGATCATCAGAGGGAATCATTCCTCTCTTAAGTCGACCTTCCTTCCCTTCTTCTTTGGAAAAATAGATTGAGTCATTAGTCATGAAAAATGAGTCATGAGAACATTGCTTTTTAGTGAAGAACTAGAGTTGTATTGTGTTTACTGCAGAGGAAGCATCTAACTGTGCATGTCTTCAGTCTCAGCAGAGCTTTCCTGATGGAAGTTACAGTGACGTCACCGTGCTGGTGGACATCCGCGCATCCAGACCGCTCAACGTGAGTGTCAAACCGTCCCTTGCACCTGAACTGATCAGCGATCATTCAAATGATGTGCTGTTTTCCTCCTTACGTCTTTGTGTCCGCTTTGATCAGGTCACAGAAGTCTCCTGGTATATCAATGAATACCGAGTCCCTGGACTGACTGCTGGATGCACCGCAACAGGGGGGACATTTAACCCTTTCAACATGACTGCACAGGTGAGACAAAGACAGAGTTTAACAGGACTACAACGCTGTAGGTAAAGGTTGCACATATGACTCCTGCGTCTATCTTCCATTCCCATTCCAGTTCATGACTAATTTTCCATTTTTGATCAGTGTCTTCTTGTAATCGCAGCGGCCGTCTAGTCTTTAGGTACTAGGCTTCAGGATCAGAAAGTCGTGGGTTTGAATCCCAGACCAGTAGGTTGCCCTGAGGTACCCTTCTTAAGAATGTGTTACATTTTAGGACCTCCCCAAGAACATCTCTGTTTATTCCCTGCACTCTGATAGAGCTCCAGCTGTTCTCAGCTCACCCCTCTGGCCTGTGAGGTGGGGGATCTGACCAGTCGGCATGGCTCCATCAGCCTGACCCAGAGACAGCTGTACACTGACTCTCACCTGCAGCTGGCTGGAGACTTCACAGGTAGCCCTGCAGCAAGTGAACATTGGGTTCGACCAACACGTAACGGAAACTCATATCCACTGGTTTGCTTCGGTCTTTATACGTTTGCCTTGAACAATGCACATGGTCAGGTACCACCAAACCAAGCTACCGGGTGGATTCTAAGGTGTTCATTGCAAATGTATGATGAACTGGCTCACATGTAGATCATTTCCAAGCTTTAGAGTTGGCATAAAGTCCACACGAGTACAGATATTTGAGTAAAAACCTTGAAAGTTATGAATATCTACTATAAATGATGAACGTTGACTGAATACATCACCTTCTACATCACTGCAACACACCCAATACTGAATTTACAAGCAAGTCTATTGTCCAGGACACTCCAGTGGACACAGAACGCAGAGGAAGCCTCCTCTTAGTTAATCTGATAGACACAATATTGACTCTTCTCCAGATATTGATTGAAGTCAGATTGATTCCTGGGAACCTTGATAAGTGACTAACTAGTGACTATCCTTCAGTTGTCTACAGATCAATAGTCCTGAAGACTGGAAACGACATCATCGACTGTTCAGACATCATCCCAGGATCACCCTCGGCTCAGCAGATCTTCCCCAACGTGACGTTCTTCAGCAGGTAAGCCTCTGAACCGATCTAGTCATTGAAGGTTCTCCTTTCATCATGGAATGATGGCATATTCCATAGTGTAAATAAAAGATGCTTAAACACTTCTTGGCACAAGAAATGTAATGAAAATAGATTGAAAACAATTCTATCAGCAAATACTAGAAGCTAATATCCCACAATGAGTGAAGAAACGGAAGGAAAAGTGGGGGATATTACAACAAGGCTTCTTCTTCAGTTTCTGGTGTTGCTTGCCAGCATGGGCATCTGCTAGCTGACAGAACTAGCTATATGCATCCTGCTTTAATTTCTTTGCTGCCTGTATCCCAGGTTGCTCCCTAGTTAAGTCATTTCCAACTTCCTGAGTCACAAGATATGGCAGCTAACAGACAAGCGGGCTTCCTTGCATTTCACTGAGTGATGGAGGTAAGGGAGGGTCACCCTACCCACCTAGAAAGAGTTGCCAATTGTCTTGGACTCCTTGGCTGAGGCACCATCGGGGCAATCTCCCAGTGCTTAGACAATTGCGCCACTTGGGAGCTCAAATCCCTTCTAATGCCTTCTGAGTGGGACGTAATTGCCTGTTCATGGCAAATTCCTGAAACTTATCTTGAAAAAGGGCAGGACGGCCCAGGAGTTAGGCACTAGGCCCCTTAATCAGAAAGATATAGATTCATGTCCTGGGCCAGTAGGTTACCCTGAGGTACCTATCCCAGCATTGCTCCCCAGACGCTGCCAAATTCTCCACTGTCAGTCTATGGGTTAAATGCAGAGAATAAGCCGCATTGGTGAGCTATTGGTTAGGAAATGAACCCAATAATTAGAACAGCATGAGTTTGAATCCCGGACCAGTGAGTTGCCCCAAGGTTTCCTTGAGCAAAGGGCTTTCCCAAACACTCCTCCCCAGGTGCTGGATATGGCTTCCCACGGCTGCGTGGTGTGCACATTTTGTTGGTGTGGTTCGCTGTGCTGTGTCTTCACAATGGCAAATAGTCAAGGTGATGCCACAGCCATGCATGTCTTCAGAACTGGTGGGTCCTCCAAGTGAGTTGAGCCCAGTGCCCCAGCTTTCGGAGCATTTTGAAAAGATGCATTTTTGTTTTTTAGAGGAACCGCATGCTAGTCCTCGCTCTCTCAGACTGTAGCATTGTGTCTGATGGGGGTAGACCATGCTTGTGGGTGGAAGGTATTTGCGATTCATGGTGTTGCTCGGTGGGGCCAGTGGGAAGTGAAACTCAGAGTGAAATTTCAGCTGACACCTGGTGTACTGTACGAAAGACACACTTTATGACTGAAAGTGTTTGATACTCAGTAAATCCAGGGCGACTGTCGGGGATTAGTGGACAACTCAAACTTCTCTGAGCAGCCAAGCATGCTACATACAACTGTTTTACTTTAACAAAGTGCATTAATGTGAAGGTACTCTTGCTGTCCGATCAGGTATGACTTCCGGAAGAGGGTGGCGGAAGTCCTGGGTGTCCACATGTCAAGAGTGTCGCTCTTGCCTGGAGCCCTGTCGCAGATTCCTGGAGGAAAATGCCAGCAGGTCACGTTCCTTGTCTCAGGTGAGAAGATGCCTACGTGTGTTTCAACACCACATGGTTTCAATGTTACACCACATTTGCTATTTTTAATTCCTGTTGGCTGGTTGCTATTTTAGCCCTTTTTAGTGCGACACAGATGGGAGCCCTAGCATTTGGCCACCCTTGCAGACTACACATTGCAGCAGTGGGCAGCCATATCCAGCAGCTGGGGAGCAGTGATGGGGTCAGTACCTTGCTCTAGAGTACCTTAAAGCAACCTACTTGGATTCAAACTCCCAATTTTGGAGCCTAGTCCCTAACCACCAGGCCCTCACTGCCCTGTAGTTGAAATGTAAATGTCCTGTATAAAGCAATCAGTCATAGATGAAAATGCGCCGCATGTGAGGAGAACGTTTTACAGAGGGTCCAGCAGATCCGCTTGGTTGGCTTGGCTCAGTGTTTTCTACACTTGCTGTGTATTTTTCCAACTCAGATTATCACAAGTACACTTGAGCTCCATGAATAGCTGGAGTGGTTTACGATCCCATTGTCCTTTTCCACGCACGCTTTGATGCCCCCTTCCTTCTCTGTCCACCAGAGCGGGTCCGTTCCCTGTTCGTACAATGAACAATTCAGCCCTTTCAAAATCACAACCACAAAAAAAAGGGAAACGTTACACGGGTAACCCGAGGCCCTGCTCTACTGTGTGAGAACGTCCGGTCTTGAAGCCGTTCTGAAACAGTAGAGAGGTGTGTGGGGAGAGGGGTTTATGTACAGAGCGGAATGTGATACAGATGACACCTCTCAGGGTAAAAGTGCTGATCTCAGATCAGTTTCCAGAGAGTCAAAAGGGAAAAGGCTATACATTTTGCTCCACATTAAACTACCACACTTCCTTATGAACGCAGCATTTAATAATTATTAATGTTCCAATAAGTTCTAGATATTAACTGGGTAAATTTCTGCAGACTCCAAAGAACCAGTAGCATGACGTTGAGTTCCAAGACACTTTAAACAAACGACACTGAAAAGCCCAAGAGGTTCTAGCTATCAACTGGCTAAGTAAAAGGTTAAAAACTCTAAACAACTAACAGCGGTGGACTAATGATTAGGTACTAGGGTCTAGGATCGCAAGGTGGTGGGTTCAAATCCAAGACTAGTAGGTTGCCCTGCGGTTCCCTTGAGCAAGGTACCATCCCTATCATTGCTCCCTGGATATTTTAAATTGTTGCACCCTGCTGTATGTGTGTGCTGGGCTACTTCAACTGTACTTATGAGCTCAGAGCACTGGGCTGATCCTAGATCAGTGTTGTACTGCTCGATGGTCACAGTATATGCATGAGATTGACATTTACATTCAGACGACCGAGGACGTAAACAGCGGCGACACAAAGATGGTCTAACCTGAGTGCACCATACAAATGCATGTTTGTGAGAGAAATGTGTAAATTTGTATATGTTGTGTGTCTCTCTTGGATTGGACTGGGGGCTCAAACTGACAGCCTCCTGATTAATTTCGCCACTTCATCAATCATTTTCTGACCCAAGAGTGGATACTTTTAGCCTATCGGCATCACTGATGTGTATCAAAACCACAGAAGCGTCACATGCTACAGTATCATCAGTACGTCAGTGTCACTCCTACGATCCACCACCCAAATTATGTGGACAGGATCGGTCCTTTGGTCAACTGATCATTGGTGAAAGGAGAGGAGCGGCGTGATAGGTTGTGCAGGAGCTACAGTATTAATACACACATAATCGTGGAGCTTTAAGGTACATTGGGGTCATAAAAAGGGGCTTCTAAAAAGCTTCCTTTCCCTTCCCTTGTCCCAACTCTAATACCTCCTAACACTGTCCCGTAGGTCAGGTAAACCCAGCAAAGCTGGCTTCTGTGAAGAACAGTGAGATGATGGGCATATTCAAGGAGTCAAGGCAATGCGTGAAAAGTAAGTTTCCCTGGAAAACACTCAAAACACTGCAGCGCATTCACTGGAAAATGAACAATTATGGTCTATTACAGACATTTGAGAGAACTTTGCAGATGTTTGATTTGTTTGACAGCCTGAACAGAAAACCCAATCCCTGACTCGCCGGTTAAAAAAAATCACCCTGATTCTAATATTTTTCAGGCTTCATAGGCCTGGGTAAGGTAGGGGACCTTCCTTTTATTTCAATTCCTTTGCGACTGAAAGTATGATGTTGATTTGGCTGTCTGATATTACTATTTTATTACTTTTTTTATGTAATTCCTCAATTCTGTTCTATATGACCTCCAAAATATCTGAAAAACCACATGAAATCAAGTGAAATTTGTGAGACTTTAAGGTCTTGGTTGGAAAACCTAGCCTAATTTCCCAGATACAAGTCATTTGTCATCACTGCCATAAAATGTTCCTAAAATAACAGCAGTGAAAGTTTTAACTTGATATCAACAGAGCCTCATTGGCCTGCCTAATCAATAAAAAAGACTTTTTGTAACGCCGACTAATGGAAATTCCAGTTTGACCAACAACCGTAGCAGTGCTTAGATCTTCCTCCTTGGAATATGACACAAAGCTCAAAATTATGAACATCCAGTGGACCAGAAGTATGAACATTGGAAAAGTACTCAAGCAGACTATAAAACATTACACAAATACTACATAACAAATAGAACGGTTGGGTTCTTTAAAGCTGCCAAGCTCACACTTTGCTTGCGTGACATCCAGCCCAGGATTAAGGCGCCTTTTAGCAACTTCACAATGTTCATTTCTTAATGCTCCATGGATTAGCAACAAATACTTGATCTTATGTTCTCACACAATCGCATGCCAAATCTGAAGAGGACACCAACCTCTCAAGTTGTTATTCATGCATTCCTTTTAGCCCTTAGTTGTGAAACAGGTGGCAAGGTCCCGTGCAGAATCCAAAAACATGTTTGCAGGTTTGGGCAGAATCACAGTGTGGCAACCCACGATAGAAAAATACGATCTGATTTTCGGACCGCATACTTCAAATGATCTCTCCGTGCTCCACCAGCTTCCCAGGAAACGTTCCGTTCAACTAAAAAATGACTTAACCTCAAATGAAAGACTTAATATGTTGTATTATACCAAAATAATCAATTAACGTTCACACAAAATGGGATTTTTTCAATGAAATATTGAGAATCAAAGTCATGTTGGTGGTCAATATTTTCAGAACAAGCCGTTTTTTCTCCTCCAACCAGCAGCAATGGGTCTCCATCTTAACATTTTTCATTTAATCCATGACAACCAAAGAATAGAAAGCAGAATCTTAAAAATTCCTAAAATTCGTATCTTCTGACAAATTTGTGTTAATTCTTATTAGGTTTTTACCATCTATAAAGCTGCATGGTGGGAGGGATCCATTTGTCACCAATGATGAGAAAACAAAAACATAATTTTGCTCAAAAAATTGAGATCTCAGTGGAACTAGCATAAAAAGCTGGGCGATCATTTCATTCCCAAGCAAAAGACTCACATTCATTGATTTTGGGGCACCATAGTGGTCCAGTTTTACTGAAGTTTAGATGTTTATAGAAATAGAACAAGATTAAGATTGCATTTTGAGGAGAACCTCTGGATGAGCTTGTCTTTGTCTTGTTCAGGTGGTGTCCTTGATCGGCTGAACCACAACTGGACTGTCTGGATCTTCACGGTAGCGATAGTTTACCTTCTCCAAGCTCCTGCCCTGCAGTGAACACCACTCTGAGACAAATCTGACCGTGATGGAAGTGTAACTTTGTGGGATTGACACTGCTGGATGAACAAATACCCTTTCGGCTACGCCATCACCTCCTTTTGCGACCAACTTTTTCCTCCAGGGTGCTGCTGTCAGCAGAAAGAACATAAATGTATTAAACATATTGATGTTATTGGTTTTATTATTATTTGGTAGTTTTGGGAACACCCCTCAATATTCATTGAGGGAATGTTTGGCTTCTTCTTCTGGGCCTCGTTGTAAAGGACTGTTTGGCATGTGTGTATGTGATCACTGTATGTTTTTTACATTTTATGTGTAAATAATTATTACAACTAGCATTTTCCCCACTGTAGACTGCATATTTTATATGTCCAAAATAGCACTTGTTCAGGTGCACCAATCTGGAATAAATTAGAAACTAACTAACAGCTTGTACTGATTTCGAACAGACTGAATCACGAAGGCCATTGGGCGGGGCAAGGGTGGCCTGGTGGTTAGGCCTCATGACCCGAAGGCTGTGGGCTCAAGTCCCAGATCAGTAGGTAAACCTGAGGTATCCTTGAACAAGATACCATCCCAAACACTGTTTCCCAGGTGCTGGCTGTTTATTGCTGTGCTGTTTGTGAAATGGGTTAGCTGCTGATTGTGTGCAGTGCCAAATAGTCACTTTCACTTCACTTGTACATATAGTATGGGTCACCAGCCTTATCCAGATGTGGCCCTCTGCCTTTATTCCAACCACACAGGTGAGTGAAACCAGCTTATATATATATATATATATGTATGTATGGCTAAGACCTAATAAGGGGTGGGAACAAGATAAGTCATAGTTACAGCTTAGTAAGAACAAGGTTGAATAAAGTGAAAGTGACAACCCTCGTCATTGTGAAACTCACACACAAGTGCAGTAGGGGGCAGCTATTGAAAGCGCCCGGGGAGCAGTGACGGGGACGGTACCTTGCTCAAGGATACCTCAGGGCAACCTTCTGGTGAGGGAATTGAACCCACAATCTTCCGATCCGGGGTGACTCCCTAACCACTAGGCCACCGCTGCCCCAGATATGTTTAGTCAGAGTTTAGCATGCCGCAGGAACAACACAGCTTAGAACTTCTAATAAGTGAGAACAAGATAATTAGGTGATGGTTCCGCCATACATAGCGGCGGCGACATAAAGTCACGGCCAAGTCTTCGTAGGTCTCCTATAAAGTATAAATGTGGGTCGTCCATTAATTTGTGAGGCAGTTCGGTGTTTATTTTTTGCCTATTTATATTATCTTCAGGCATCTCCAGGCTTGGTCTAAACGACATCAGCAACAAGGGTATCTTCATCTGATGGCTCCATGTTATTGAAAGCAGTTGTGGGAACAAGAGCATTAACTCTCACACCGTGAAGAGAAGTGCTAAGGGGTGCTGTAGTGTACAGAAATGTGATTTTAAGCAGGTTTTAGGAGGCTTTGGTTGTGTGTGAGGATGGCTCCCCTCAGCCTCCATTACGGAGAGGCGCGCGTCACGTGACCGAGCTCGCGTCAGCGGCGTGATGGCCGCCTCCAGTTGGGAGAACTAACAGTGGCCGAGCGGGGAGTTTTAAAGCGCCTCTTTTCCTCCGAGAGCCCCGTTTCGAAGGTAACTTTGGCCGGAGCTCATCTCTCGGCCGAGAACCGACCGGATGGCTCCGTTTCCCCGCTTGTTTTCCCTCCCCGTCGCTGAGGGCTCGCGCGCTGCAGCCGCGCGTGCACGTTTTGAACGTGTCCGTTAGCCAAGCGGCTAACGTTTCCTCAGAGTAGGAACCAAAAAAGTCGTTTAAAAAATATCTTTTCCGGTCGTTAATCACCGTTCTGCCACCCCGGGCTTTTCTACCAGCAACACGGCTTTATTAATGCGACAGTTTGAAGCGAAAATCCGCACTTTTTATCATCATTTCGTGATGAAAACTGTAAAGGAGTGGCGCTCAGCGCGCGGAACTGTACGTAGCCCGCTTTTGTGTGCGGATGTAACGCGCTTTAGACTTAATCTAACAGACAAAGGCTGGAATTTGAGTCACCTCAGAGGCGAAAACGGCTTTAAAACAAGCCGACTCCACTGACAGCTTGTTTTGTTTTGGCTTGGTGACGCATCGTGCGAAGATCCAGCCAATCAGAGAGCGCGGTGGCGTTTCCCTGCACGCGATTGGACGTTGTGGGCCCAATCACGGGTTCTGTTTTGATAAAGGGGCTCATTCCCAAGCCACGCCCACACTACGCCGTAATGGTGGTGGCCTATTAATAATGTACAACCAACAGGCCTTAAGCCACAATTCATTCCTTTATGTTTGGCTAGAAAAACGAGACAGAGCTGTGATTTATTGTAAAGATCAACGTAAATCCAGTCTAAACACAAAGAGAGTTTCGTCCTAACCGGCTTCAAAGCCAGTATTCACTACCACCACCTTTATTCTTCAGCACAGCCTCAACTCTCTTAGACCAGCTCCTTTCTTTAAGTCAGGAACCTTCTCCAGGCTTCTTGAAGGACGTCCCGAAGCTCTTCTTTGGACGTCGGCTGCTTTTTGTTGAGACGATCCCTCTTCTATCTCTGAAAATGCTCAAGTGCTGAAAGTGAGAACCAAAAACTTTGTCCTTCAGGAAGCCCGGAGAACCGTTCCTCAACAGTACATGAACATCCAAGAAAGTCTAGCTTTTTAGAAGCAAAATGTGAAGAAATGAGGGACGGATCAAGACTGTTGCAAGGAACCGTATATAAATATCATGCAAAGATCTGTGTTGTGCAATGGCGCCAAGTCAGCATCGCCATAAATGGGATTTATAACGCAGTTCATTACAAAACGTCAATGTTTAACTAGAGAACAGTCGCAGTCTGCAGTTTTATAAGACTTAAAGGTTGCAGAACAGATCACAGGCTGACTTTGAACACCACATTATCTTCGAGGAAAAGAGAGGAAAAATGAGCTCAGGTATTTTTAAGTAAGAAATCTGCCAGGGGTCAAGACTTTGACAAACTGCTTTAATGGATGGTTTGTTTGAGCTTTTTATAATCTAAAGATGTAAGCAGGTTTGCGTGATCTGAAATCTTTTTGATTTTGTGTGCGCAGACGCTGCCATGTCTCCAAAGATCACTGTGGAGCTTCTGAGGAAGCTGAGGCAAGCCATGAAAAACAGCAAGAACATCAAGGAGCCCATCCAGGCCTACATCGTCCCGTCGGGAGATGCACACCAGGTAAAAACGCAGGTGGAGGCCTGTAAGACGTGAACCTCAAATCGCATTTGATTTTAGCCAGGTTCATGTTTCTATATTGCTATATTGCGTCTGGCTCCGTGTTTCTATATGGCTATATTGCGTCTGGTTCCGTGTTTAAAAGAACTCCGTCCTTTAAGGTATAACTTTTCCCCCCTTATGTAATGGACAGGTTGCGGGACGAGGTTAGACAGGAGTCTCCGTGGACGATGATGTTTGCTGATGATATCGTTATCTGCAGTGAGTGTAGGGAGCAGCTTGAGGAGAACCTGGAGAGATGGAGATCTGCTCTAGAGAATTGAGGAATGAAAGTAGGAGTAGGACAAAGACAGAATACATGAGTGTGAACGAAAGGGAGGAAGGTGGAGTGGTGAGGATGGAGGGAGTAGAGGTGAAGGTGGAGGAGTTGAAATACTCGTTCAGAGTGGCGGCGAGTGTGGAAGAGAGGAGAAGAAGAGAGAGCAGGCAGGTTGGAATGTGTGGAGAAGAGCAGGTGGAGTGATCTGTGACAGACGGGCAACAGTGAGAGTAAAAGGGAAGGTTTACGCGACAGTAGTGAGCCCAGCTATGTTATATGGGTTGGGTTCGAAGGAGGAAGATGCAGAAGGCAGGAAGAAATGGAGACGGTTGACTGTGGCGACTCGAAAGAAGAAATAGTAAACAAAAGTAGCGTTAGGAGTCTAGTCCAAGGGGTGGCGTGGTGTAAAGTGAAAGAAAAAGTGATGAGGGCACGGGGAGCAGTGACGAGGACGGTACCTTGCTTAAGAGTACCTCAAGACAACCTACTGATCCCAGACTCGAACACGTGACCTTCTGATCATGAGGTCCAGGGTGAAGATGAAAGGGTTTAGAATCCTTTTCTATTGTTACATAAATCTACAAAAATCTCTGATTTTGTCCTCTTTTTTTCCCATCGATTCCCTACAGAGTGAATACATCGCTCCCTGCGACTGCAGACGCGAGTTCATCTGCGGGTTCAACGGCTCGGCAGGTACGGCCTACAGATGATCCACAGATGATCATCGCAGTTTTATTAGTAGCTAATAGCCGTTATATTCAGGGGAGCTTTTCATATTCGGGGCCATATTGAGCTCTAATCGGGAAGAACACCCGGCTTCCTGTTCCAGAAAGGTTCCAGAGGTTTCTCGGAAAGCAGTCTGCTCTGAAACACCCCTTCCTACGTGTCTGAAGTGAAAGTGAAAGCGACTATGTGCCGACGCACACAGTGAACACACAGTGAACCCCAAACCAATCCTCTGTATTTAGGCCACACACGCCATATCCAGCACCCGGGGATCAGTGAAGGGGACGGTACCTTGCTCAAGGGTACCTCAGGGCTACCTACTGGTTTGGGACTCGAACCCAACAACCTTCCGGGCCTGAGGCTTAGTCCCTTCAGTGACAGTGATGTAGCATAAAAATCTGTAGTGGTGAGCGGGAGTCCACCAGGCAAGAGCAGACTGGTAGATTTTAGACTCTTTCTAGTCCTCCAGTGTGTGTGTGTGTGTGTGTGTGTGTGTGTTTTTATGTATTTACATGCCTGCTAATTGTCTTCAGGCACTGCCATAGTGACGGAGCAGCACGCTGCCATGTGGACAGACGGACGGTACTTCCTGCAGGCCAGCCAGCAGATGGACAACAACTGGACTCTGATGAAAATGGGTAGGGTCAACATTTTGAGTTGGCAGTTCGATGAGACGTGAGGTCCTTTTGGTGCTGAAGGTTTGCTGAACACTCTGATAGTCTAACAGACTCCTTAGATTAAGCGCATCATTAGAGTCCGAACTAAAAGTCAGTCCCAAAACTCCGTGTCTGCACCCAGGCCTGAAGGAGACTCCGTCGCAGGAGGACTGGCTCGTCAGCGTTTTGCCAGAAAACTCCAAAGTAGGCGTGGACCCCTGGATCATTGCAGCTGGTCAGTATTTCCACTCACAATTACCATCATTTGTGCCGGCTTTCGGCTTCACGTTTGCCTTAATAAGCGATGAATCTCCACGTGAAGAATGGAAGGAACCGGTCTGGACTCTCAGCTGAAGCGGAAGGCCGCGCTGTTTGTGTTGCAGATCAGTGGAAGACCATGGCTAAAGCTCTGAGCAGTGCTGGACACTCTCTGGTTGCAGTTCAGGAGAACCTCATCGACGCCATCTGGGAAGATCGACCTGGCCGGCCCAGCACACGGCTCAGTGCTCTGGGGCTTAAATACACGGGTAAAATACAGTCACTGTTCATTTCGGAACTTTATTGTGGGCGTTCGTTCTCTTCACGTTTTTTGTGAACTTTGTGAATCTCCTGCTAATAACTCAGAGCAGTGCTTCGTGTTAAAGGCTGGAGCTCATTGTCCCGTTTGCTGAGCAGGTCTGAGCTGGCAGGACAAGATCGTGCAGCTGAGGGGGAAGATGGCGGAGAGGAAAATCTCCTGGTTCGTGGTGACGGCCTTGGACGAGATCGCATGTGCGTATCCGTGAGCTGAACTGGAAAAAGTCCGTGTGAGAAGGTTCAAATCAGCCTTTCAGAAAACAGTTTGTTTAATGTATTGAATGTACGCATTCAAACCTAGTGGTTAGGGAGTTGACCCCAGGATCCAAAGGAATCCCAGAGCAGTAGATTAGTATCCTTGAGCACGGTACCGTCCCCATCAGTGCTCCCTGGGTGCTGGACGTGGCTGCCCACTGCTGCATGCGTGTGGGTTAAATACAGAGATGCATTTCGTCGCGTTTCACAACGCCAAGTAGTCACTTTCACTTCACGCACTTACCTCAAACTACAGGAGGCCAAATTTGACAAAACCACAGCGAGGAGCCATGTTTGCCCACTCTTCTGTTCTGAAGGTTGATGACGATGGCGATAATGTCTCCCTCACAGGGCTTTTTAATCTGCGTGGCTCGGACATCGAGTACAACCCCGTGTTCTTCGCGTACGCCGTCATCGGAATCAGCAGCATACGGTAAGAGAGAGAGAGAGAAATACGGTGAGAAACAAGATGCCCGGTGTTTTACTGACGCTCTTTGTTTGAAACGAGATTGGCAAAAGGCTGCTCCTCTCGTTCTGTCAGGCTGTTTTTGGAAAAGGAGCACGTTCTGGACCCCGTGGTTCGGGAGCACCTGGAGCTGGACAGTCCCAGTAAGCCGGATCTGAAGGTGCGGTGTTTACCCTACGACTCCGTCTACGCGGAGCTGCAGGCTACCTGCTCCACGCTGGGCCCCAAAGAGAAGGTGTGGATCAGCGATAAGGCCAGCTGCGCCCTCACCCAGGTCATCCCCAAGGTGAGTCCCAGAGAGACGCCTTACAAGAGCCAAAATCAAAACACGGTTCGTTTTAAAGAGCAAAAAAAAAAACTGAATCTCGCAAATTGAGAAATGCTCTCGATCTGAGCGTTAGAAAGCTTCATTCTTTCTTCTGGGGCAGCGGCGGCCTAGTGTATAGGGACTGGACTCCAGGACCGGAAGGTCATGGGTTCCAATCTCAGACCATTAGGTTGCCCTGAGGTACCCTTGAGCAAGGTACCGTCCCCATCACTGCTCCCCAGGCGCTTTAAATCGCTTCCCCCGCTGCACTGTGGGTAAAAAAAAAAAGCAGTCACTTTCACTTTGTGAAACGGAGGAGATGAACTTCAGCTCCTGCATCCATGAGCTCCAATGCTCGGTGGGATTTTCCAGATCTCGCAGCTTTTTACAATCTCATCCCAACCTCATACCAGAGGACGGACCCTTTTCGGAGGATTAGCTCGGAATAATTTTTTGTGTGTGTGTTTGAGGCTCCTGCTCATCAGACGGAAGAGGAAGCGCACGCAGAGTAACCGTCATTTCTTTTCAGATCCACAGATCTCCCATCCCGTACACGCCTTTATGCCTGGCGAAGGCGGTGAAGAACCCGACCGAGATACAGGGCATGAAGATGGCGCATGTATGAATAAAGAACGTCTGAAATAATGTAGTTGTGCTTCGCTTGCTTGCTTTGGTGCCAGCCTGCTAACTGCACATCTTATCGTGACGTACTGCAGGTGAAAGATGCGGTGGCGCTCTGTGAGCTGTTCGCCTGGCTGGAGAAAGAGGTATCGCACACATTTACAGGTTTTACTCACAATTGCAACCCGCCTGACGGACGCTAGCCAGTTAACTCCGAGCACGTTAGAAGCAGCTTGTGTGCAGGGATGCTCAGTGTCTCTGCGTGTTGTTGAACAGATCCCGAAAGGCACGGTGACCGAGATATCCGCCGCAGACAAAGCCGAAGAACTGCGGAGGTGAGTTCAACCCCCTGACCCGTCACGCTACGCTCAGCTGTCGTGAGACACCGCAGATCATAAGCCCGCGCCTCACTTTGCCAGATTATACTGTCGTTTCTGAATCTGATCTGATGACGTGACATCGATCCGACCCCTTCATAATGATAAAAACGGCCGGTCATTGAGAACAACAGCACTCTTCACGAGTTGGCCAGAAAAGTTAGGCTGGACTCCAGGTCTCTGAGGCGGTCAAATCTCGTTGCCTGAGAAGAAGCTGCGCCCAGGAAAAGTGGCGAAGGCTTAGGAAGGTCTGACTGAAAACGTTTTATTTCCTTTCCAGCCAGCAGAAAGACTTCGTGGGCCTCAGTTTTCCCACCATCTCCAGTGTGGGACCGAACGGCGCCATCATTCACTACCGGTGGGTGAAATCACAAATGCAAAATGTCGGTAATAATCCAGCATGTCAGATGTCTTATGCATAATGTTATTTACACTTTGTCGCTTTAGGCCACTTCCTGAGACCAACCGGACTCTCTCTCTGAACGAAGTCTACCTGATCGACTCCGGAGCCCAGTTCCTGTACGTACAGAACGCGACACGCCTCCGTAGACGCCGTTATGAAGCGCTGAATCGTTAAAGGTCCACCTTTTAGGCGCTGAAACGGCACTGATTTGCACTCTTAACGGGTTAACGGTGAAGTCAGTAGGGACGCACCAATGGCTTTGACGGCCGATGCCCATTTCCAGCAATTTAAAAATGATCACTGAAAATTACGATACCGTTATTTTTCATTTTTTCCTCGATCAAATATTAGCTGACATCGTTTGGATAATGCGCATCGCTAGATTGAACCAAAACACTAGGAAGGATCTCCAAAAATATGGACACCCCCCCACATCAATAAAGCTTTCGAGTCCTTCAGTCGAGACGATCAAGGACACCGACGTGTCCTGCGCTGCCAAAAATGTAAGGAATATTTTGAAACGCTTAGGTTCCCCACTTAGCCTAGATGAAGATCAAATGTCTTCGATTTAGCGCTGGAGGTTCAGTCCTGACGCGTCGTTAAGAGTTTCTGTAGAAACTGATCGTCAGAACTTCTCTCGGCCTCTTTAGACCAAATCCGGTTTCTTTTATTTTAGGTTTAGGATGCGGCACGGCTTACTCAGTTATAAAGCTGGAGAAAATCCCTGAATGGTCTTCAGGTTCACGCCGCCTTCATGAAGGGACGGATGTGATCAGCGTGCTGAGAGAAGAAGAAATACCGTGTCAAGAGCACAACCTCTGGAAGGGCATTCTGCAGACTCACTCATTCGTTTTCTTTTTCCCGCAGGGATGGAACGACGGACGTGACCCGTACGGTGCACTTCGGAAATCCCTCCGACTACGAGAAGGTAACGCCACCTGACGGGCTGCTGAGTGTCGTCGGGTGACTCTTCTTCCCGTTTGTCTTTTTAAACGAAAAGCTCAGCGGGGTCGTGCAAATGGATCTTCGTGACACTGACAGCCTTTCATTGCGCTGCTGGGTAGCCAGTGACAACTGGTCGCTTCACTTTCACTTTCATAGCTGCGAGCTAACCCACCACAATCTTGATTAAGTATATTATGAAGTATATTTGGACTGTTGTTATGTCGATTTGAGTCCCCGGAAACGGAGCATAAACTCCTTAAAGTGTGTCTGAGATTGCAGTGGCTCCCTCTGCAGTCAGCATCAGGTATTGCGCCTGCACCGGTTCGTTAAACCCCTCCACTCCGTGTTTTTCAGGAATGCTTCACGTATGTCCTGAAGGGCCACATCGCCGTCAGCGCTGCAGTTTTCCCAAATGGAACCAAAGGTACGCTCTTATGTGAATCATGCTGTTAATCGTCGGATTATTTCTTAATAATAGATTTTTTTAGATCGATTAAGGCTGCATGCAGCATCGCCTGTAGAAACGTCACGGCATGTAATGAACGTTGGGAGCTTGTTTGTTTTCACTACGAATGTTTTTTTGCCTTCATTAGAACCGTCGCCTCTGTATATTGCACGTGTGTGTGTGTGTGTGTGTGTGTGTGTGTGTGTGTGTAGGTCATCTGCTGGACTCGTTTGCACGCGCCGCTCTGTGGGATTCCGGGCTGGATTACCTGCACGGCACGGGCCACGGCGTCGGCTGCTTCCTCAACGTACACGAGGGACCCTGCGGCATCAGCTACAAAACCTTCGCGGACGAACCGCTGGAGGCAGGGATGATACTCAGTGATGGTACGAACACCTTCGTGTATAATTTACCATGGCAACGACTAGATCTGAGGAAGAAAACAGCTTTTGAATATTAAGGACGGAGCCGAAGGCCATGCGTTGTACCCCCATCCAACGGGGACGGACGAAACACTTGCATCTAGTTTCACTTTGTACCATCGATCACGATTTAAACGTTCACCCAAATGCAGAGCCGGCATAGTTCCCACATCGGTCACGTTAGCAGACGTTCATAATGAAGTTAATTACTTCCTCTGTGCCTGAACAAGCTGCCGTTTAAGGACTAGGCTCCAGGATCAGTAGATTCGACCTGGTTGACCTGAGGGACCCTTGAGTAAGGTACCATCCCCGTCACTGCTCCGCGGGCTGCACGGTGTGCGTGGGTCACACGCAGAGGTGTAATTTCGTTGTGGTTGACCGTGTGCATTGCTGTGCGCTCACAATGGCGAGTAGTCACTTTCACTTTCGCATTCATTTCACCATGCGGTTGTTCATCGGTTATTATATTTGAGAAACGCTACGCTGTCACGTACCCGTCCTGTGCTTTATTTGACTAGTGTGTTCGGGTCTTAAATAAATAAAACTAAACCCCGTAAAATACTAATCAAGTAAAGGCTCATTAGCGAACAAAAATTGGCCGACTGGGTAATAAAGAAAAATGCAAGTCAGCTTTCGGTACTGTACCATTTCTCGTCAGTAGGTGGCACCGTTGCATCTTTCACTGTGGGGTTAAAGGTGGTTTAAACCAGAGTTTCAGCCCCGTTTCTTTTTTTTTTTCTTCTCCTTCTTCAGAGCCCGGGTACTATGAGGACGGCTCCTTTGGCATTCGGCTGGAAAACGTCGTTCTGGTTGTTCCCACAAAGACTAAAGTAAGAGCTCTTATGAAACGGCATCGTCCGTATGGCTTCCACACAGCAGAGACCAACAGGATTTGTTAGTTTTGGCTTCAGCTGTGTTTTATTAGTCGGTTTCATCAGAAATGTGAATTTAATGTTGTGGGGAAGGTTCTCTGGATCTCTGAAATAGCTTTCTGACATGGTGTCTCTCTCTCTCGCTCTCTCGCTCTTTCGCTCTCTCAGTATAACTACAGGAACAGAGGCAGTCTGACTTTTGAGCCGCTGACCCTCGTCCCCATTCAGCTGAAGATGATCAACACTGAACTTCTCACACAGAAAGAGGTGAAAGCACCAGATGCCATTATTTGAACAAGAGCCTTTAAAAATTAGTTTCGGCGAGAAGGACCTGGATTCGATTCCCAGACGGGACGGTCCTGCTCCATTCTGCATGGAGCGGACATGTTCTCCCCGTGTCTGTGTGGGTTTCCTCCAGGAGCTCTGGCTCGTTCCCTCAATGTGATGCATGTCAGGGACTTTGGAGGTACGAGTCGCCCTTCTTTTGCCTTTTTGGACTGGGATAGACTCCTCCACCACCGGTGACCCTGTTCAGGACTTAAGTCACAACTTCATATGCCATCAAAGGAGTCTTAGATTCGTGGGTTTTTCGGTCCCTTTTAGAGCCATCTAGCACTAATTCACAAGGCATTCTGGGAAATGTAACATATGTGTTTGCAGGAGGCCCCGTTGGTGTAGTACTTGCCCCTCTATCCCAGGAAGAATCAGAACACCCTCCCCCCTGGTGTGAGAAGAAAGAATGAAGGGATAGGACTAGGTTGTAGGTGTAAAGGAGTTAAACACAATTGGCTGCTGTAAACTAGAAGACGTTCCTTCACTTTCCATCACCAAAGGTAGGAGTCAGATCAGGGATGGTGGGGGTCGGTGTTGATAATCCTAGTGGTTAGGGAACCTACTGGTCTGGTCAACTCTCTAACCATTAGGCCACCACTACCCCAGGCTCAGCATTTAACCCATACACACACGTGCAGCAGGGGGCAGCTATCGAAAGCGCCCGGGCAGCGACGTCGGGCTCAATGACAGACGGTACCTTGCTCGAGGGTACCTCGGGCCAACTTACCGGTTAAGAAAAATCGAAAGAACTTCTTTTTGTACAGAAAGAAAAGAAAGTGTGTGACTGTCTTTATATACAGGATATACACAACATGACACCTAACCTCAATGCTGAACGCTGAATATTTTTCTCTCCTTGCAGCGCGATTGGCTTAACGATTACCACAAGGAGTGCCGAGAGACGATTGGAGCAGAGCTGCAGCGGCAGGGCAAGAAGGAGGCTTTGGATTGGCTCATCCGAGAAACCGAGCCAGTCGCCTGATAACGCTATTGGTTTCTTTTTATTTAACCCAGTCGTAATTTTTGCGTCAGTAGTGACGTTTCTTTTTGTCTAACAAAACTTTCTCTCTCTGTCTGGTTCTCTGGTCAGTATGCTTCTCTCTACACTTACATTGTAAAGCACCTGGATATTCGCTTCTTTTATGATCCAATAAAACGGAGAGATAAACGTGACTCTTCTTTCTTTCTGTTTAGATGTCGTAGCTGAATGACTGACAGCTTTAGTGATGCAAAGAATCACTTTTGCATGGAAGCTCAAGCAAAGAGCTTGTATTTTTTAACATACTGTTGAGGGACGGTTCTCCAGGCTTCCTGTAGGACAACGTTTTTAGTTCTCACTTTCAGTCCAGTCTCTGTACCTGAGCATTTTCAGAAGCAGTGTGAGGTCATCTCCACAGAATAAACAAAAGGCAGCCGACGTCCAAAGAAGAGCTCCGGGACGTCCTTCAAAAAGCCCGACTGACTTAAAGAAAGGAGCTGGTCTAAGAGAGTTGAGCCTGCGCTGAAGAATAACGGTGGTGGTGGTGAATATTGACTGAAGCGGGTTACATTGAAACTCTCTTTGTGTTTAGACTGGCTTTACATGTGTGTTTGCACATTTTGCTACAAAACCGCTGTGCTTGTTCTCTCGCTTTCCTGCAAAAGGTTTGGAAATCAGATGACTGAAGATTTTAGCATGGTACCGTACCTGTGAAGTGTTGCTAAGTTTTTATACAGTCGCATTTTCAATAAGCTTGCGTAAAGTTAGGTTATAAATGAAAATACTGCATCCAGAGTAGAACTAGCTCGTGTAATCAATGAGTTTGAGAATTGATTGTCAAAGATTTATTCATGCAATTGAAATATTACATAGACAGATGAGTATTAATTCTAGGGAAGACAAAACGTGAGCCTCTTTTTCCACAGTGTTGGTAGATGTCTATCCAAAAATAAGGTAGCGTTAGGCAGATCGAAGAATTGATTTGCATCTAAAAAGACGACCTTCCTTTTCATTTCAGGAGACCCTACAGCTGCATGTAGAAGGTCGGTGGGTCGACACCACTCTGGGGGTCCTGCACTGCGACTTGAGTGTGCGTGTCGGTCGTTTGAGATGTTGAGGGTTCGTCCTCTGGATGTCCCACAGGGAGGGGGTTGCTGTAGATGTAGTAGATGCGGGAGTTGTCCCGGGTCGGTTCCTGTCTGCGAAGCAGTGCCAGGGGGTTCTGGAAGCGCCGCCCCTTCTGCCCGACCTTCGTGTTCTTCATGTCTAGTTCAGCCCTCTGGTTGCGCCGCACGGTGCTCTCGTACACGTGGGCCCGCTTATACTGCCTGGAGGAGACATGACATAGCAACTGATCAGTTCTCAATGTAGCTATGGTACGTAAAAGCATCACGGATATGACGGATCACCTCCAGTGATTGAAGTACGACACGCAGCAGACGACTGCCGTCACCGCGAGGACGCACACGGCCAGGGAGAGGACGACCATGTTGAACACTCGGAACTCTACACAGTGAAGCAAGAGAAGAAAACTTTTCAGATATGGTAGATTTATACAACGTTATGATCTCCATTTACCCAAAGGTAGTCCTCAGCCAAGACGGGTTAGGTGCTTGGAGATTCGAGGATTGTTGGTTACAAGTTAAAAGTGGGTGCAGCAATGTCTTAGTGGTTGGGGACTTGGTGGGCCAGAGACAATAGATGCAGTGATTTTCAGTGTAAATACAGTCTATAAGAGTTTAATTCCAGGTTTTACAGTCAATACTTGGTGCGACCACCGTCATTCTTCAGCGCAGCCTCACATCTCTTAGACAAGCTTTCTCGCCGTCTTCAGGAAAAGTTATCCAGGCTTCCTGAAGGACGTTCCAAAGCTCTTCTTTGGACGTCGGCTACCTTTTGTCTTTCCGTTCTCTGTGGAGATGATCTCACACTACTTCTGTCTCTGAAACTGGTACTGAAAATGAGAGACTTCAGGAAGCCTGGAGAACTGTACCTGAAGACGCACCAAATATTGACTGTGACACATTACAAATAGAAGAAAGTCTGGATATTTGTAAGTAAAATATGAAGAAATGGGGGGCGGCTCACAGTAGTGTAGGATATCCTCGTAGCTCCAGAACAGTTTGTTGTGGTGCTTTTCTCCCCAAAGTCCCGGGGTGGCTGCAGGTTTACTTTCCACTTAAGCAGAAGCTCTTTCAATCCACTGATTTATTCTTTTTTTGTGAACTCCTGACAAGACTTTTAACCACATCTTTATATTACCCATTTATCCCTCCATCCATTATCTGCATCCCAGCCAGGTTTGCGGGAGCCTACCCAAGAGCTCAGAGGGCAAAAGGTCTCAGTAGGGTCTTCTGTAACGCTGATGAGGGCCTCCTATCCAACATGTGTGATGGAAACTCAGGACAAGAAGCTGAGATCCAGAACTGTTGGACGTCTAGTCTAGGCACATCTAGTGTTGCGTGGACTCACCGTATATGGCTCTGGTCTCGGCGTCCTGCTCGGGTGTACTGTTGAGAGAGAGGGCGATTACCGTGGAGCTTAGGAAGGCACTCATAGTGCCGATGGTACCCACGGAACAAGACAATGTGAGAGGGGAAAGTGGGCTAGAACTGAGGGCCATGTGACTTTAGGGGCTTTAGATGGGTTACCTTGGAAACTACCCCTACCCACCCGTTGCCCCCATTCTTTGTGTCTGGCTCGGGCCCTTGTTTGTGTGGCAGCTCTTTCAGGGTGAGCTGGCAAGCGTTTGTGGGGACCCTCAAACAGACAGTAAACAGCGACCCAAAACACAAGGCCCACACAGACAGAGCTTTTGTAACACTGGAGCACATTTCAATCAGAGCCTTGCAGAGTGTAATGCAGAAACTGATGTGGAGAGAGTGGAGATACTAGTTACATTTATTCATTTACATGTCGAAAATACTTTCCTGTCCATTTTTTTCATTTGAACAGTTTCAGGAAATATGTTGAAGCCAAACTTAACAGTCAGAAGATTCATCAGAGCTCCATGCACCTGTCTGTGCACCACTGAAAGGGAGGAAACCCAAACCTGCAATATCTTACTAGTACCAACTTAAAAAAGGGCTATTCTGGTACACAGGTTAGGACCAAATAGGGTCCACAGGCTCACAGTTGTGAGGAGAGTCTGACTCTATCAACAGCAACGGTTCTTGGGTGTGATGTTCACAATGATTCTTGCATGGGCTAAAGGGTTAGACACAAAGGACAAAGGTTGCCTAGGGTATAGGGACTAGGCCCCAGAATGGCAGGTTATAGTCCTGAGGTAAGGGTAAGGTACTGTCCCCAGAACTTGTCCCCAGGCACTGGATGTCTGAGCATTTTGTTGTGCTTCACTGTGTACCGTGCAGTGTGTTTAACACTTTCACTTCACTTCAAATGCTGTAAAATAGGTGAACGCATGTCCAGAAACCGTGGACAGCATCTAGATGTCTGATGTGCTTCTGACAGAGAATGAATGCCTGTATTCAGCCATTCTTTAGAGGGAGGAATTATGCAACATGCTCTGGCCTTTGACTGAAGGGCGCTGGGAAAGAAACCATTTTGTGATTTTGTGATTTACCATCCACAAGTGAACATACACACCTAGCAAGTTTGCTTACGTGATTTACTGACCGCTGTTCATTTTTATAGCTACTAGTGTCAGATTTTGGACAGTTTGACACAGATTGAGTGTTGATTAAGACATCCTGTCTACACGAGGATATTTGGTGGGCACAGGGTCTAAGAAAAACTTTTAGACCCTTTCAAGTTTGCCACCATTAGACCTCATTAAATCAAGAATTCAGACCCCTCACTTAATACCTGATTAAAGCACTGTCAGCAACAATGACAACCTCTGGGCTTCTTGGGAATGATTCTACAAGTTTGACACATCTTCTGACGTTTTTCCATCCTCATTAGCACAATCAAACTCAACCAGGCTAAATGGGGATATCTGGGGACTTTAGGTCCAGACTCCGGTTTTCCTGAACGCGTGTTCTAATGGTGGCTTATCTTCGGTAGTGGTGGTGGTGTGCACCCGAAGTGCAATGCTGCCACCGCCATGTTTAACAGTAGGGATGGTATTAATAAGATGATGCTCAAGCCCTGCTTTCCTCCACTCAAGCAGTTTTAAATAGTCTAGGTTTCATCACACCAGAAGATTTTCTTCTTCTTATGGTGTGAGTGTAATTTGCCAAATTCCAAAAGGTGTTTAGGGTGCACTTTTAAACTTGAACGTTTCTTGCATGACTGATTGAAATGAAAACCAGATGCATTGCCAGTTCGGCAATGAATTTGTCAATTAAATGTCCAACGTTTTTATGCATAAAATATAAAAGGGGGACATTTCTGGGTTCAGATATTTTTACTATGGAAACTTTTGTACTGTATCAGCATGATGCTGCCACCACCATGTTTTCCTGTGAGGTTGGTATTAATGAGGGGCTGGTTTCCTCCACTCATGCAGCTGTGTTCTTTCATGTTCCTCTACTGAAATAATATTTAGTAAACATTTCAAGACAAACATTTTTCATGTCCTGTGTCTGAGATGATATCAGATTTTTAAAAGAAAGATACTCTGACTATATTAGTTCATGTATGTACATTCCCTTCATTTTCTTTCCAGGGGGCAACGGCGGTTCCATAATTAGAAGAGCAGTCATCCGAGCCTTTCCTCTCAATTTGAGGTGTATGTATGGAGACCTCATCATTTCCCAGCATAGCTTCAAGACGGAGTCCTCTTAAAAGTCACTCTTCCAGGAATATTCCTCCATTTTCTATTATTAGGAAGTCCCTGCAGATCAGCGGCGTACAGAGTGAATTTCTGCTGCTCCACAAGCACATTCCTGCTGACTAACATGAATTCACACACAGTCATACAGAGTTTTGGCCGTAAGCCTGAGGGCGGAACCGCTGACGGGGGTCACCGAGTTCTGATCTGGCACTCGAGACAAGTTAGGATGCACCGACGTCTCCGTTCCGCAGTGACGGTCGCCCTTTTTGGCGGCCCTGACTGAAGCGCTCCCTGAAAATGTTCCTGTTTTATCGTTTCATTTAAAACCAGACTGGAAGAAAAGACCGAGCAGCTGAGCAGACACTCATTTTGGCCTCTCTGCTCATCATAGCAGCTTCATGTGACTTTCCTTTCAACTTGCTTGATTGCTTTTTGAGAAAATGTTGTACAGCTTGACCTGAAATTAGCTAACCGGTCTGTAACATCACCACAAATGTCTTTTCAATCCAGGGTTTGAATCATGGGGTTGGGAACCGTTCTACCAGGTGATGGTAGCTGATCTGCAGATATAGTTCTATGTAGGGCAGTGGTGGCCTAGTGGTTAGGGCGTTGGCCTCATGATCGGAGGATCGGGGGTTTGAACCCCTTCCCAATAGGCAAGGTGAGCAAGGTACCGTCCCCGTCCCGCTCCTCCCTGCGATGGGCTGGCGACCTGTCCAGGGTGCGTCCCCCGTCCTCGCCCTGTGTGCGCTGGGTTGGACTCCAGCACTCCCGCGTGACCCCATTTGGGACAAGCGGCAGATAATGGATGGATGGATGGATAGTTCTATGTCAATAATGCGGTTCCTTTGGAACCTTTGCTACAAAAAAAACAGAAAGCCTCACCTAGTGTTTTAAGTCTGCCTTTAGCATAATTCATTAAAGTACAACAGCTACCATGGTCGCATGAATCTGCTCTAATTTTTGTTCTTTTTAATGATATGTTGACCCCCGAACTTGAAACATCCCTTGTTTTCATTTCAGAAATCTTCATGATGTTCATTTTTTCCACCATTACTTTAACAGCAGTGCCTGCATACCAGTCATGTTTTTCATTGATCTGCAACAATGTGTGCAGAAGTTGCAATGAAAATTCTGCAAGTCAATCATTGGTGCTTACAGGTGGTGGCTTCTGGACGTCCTGTAACCTGACCAATAGGAAACTGGCGCAACCGCCCTCCAGCCCACACACACAGCATAAATACTGAAGTTCTGAATCTCACTTTTCTGTTCTGCGTCTTCTTCAGATACCTTAGAAGGTCCTTGACCTTAGACATGGCCTACTGCTGTTAGCTGTCAGTGGATGCTGTTGTCCACTAGATGGCAGTGTGTTAATGCTGCACAGGTGAACAAACACTCTTTATATTGATGGTCAACTATTTGTTGGAGCTTTGTTCGAAGAAACCTAAGAACCCAATTCATGAGATGAATGTGGGATTCGGTCCTGTAGAAGTCCAAAATTCCCGATACATTTGGCTAAGTCACTTACAGCTTAGTGTCTCCAAACCTTGGGTCAGAGGTATAACTCATGACACTGACAACATTTAAGAATGTAATTAATATATGTGCGATTGTGAGTTCGTATTTCTTTGTCGTTCTCCATTGAAAACCAGTGAATGTGAATCTCAGACATTGTACCCGAAACCTTACTTATATCTTGGATCAACGTCTTGGCTCCAAAGCGTCTCCGACTAGTTACCATCCTAAACATTTAGTCCTATTAGATTTAAGATCCTAGACAGATTTTATTATTTTTTTTAGAAGATCCGGCTTGCTTTGGGTCATGGAAAAACGTGTGGACGTGCTACCGACACGGTTTATTTGTGAGGCCGTGAAGTTCTGCGAGCGTTTATTTGGGAGGCTGGCGAAGCATGCCGCTGGCTGTGGGAAAGAGCAGAGTGGGTTTCTCGCTCATATTACGAATCATTCCTACGTGTTTATGTGCTTGTTCGGGTGCTACAAATTCAGCAGGACCTTTCCTGGCCATCCCGGGGTCGCTCTGATCTACCGTCAGCTACATGTCTTAATATCTGTGACCGCACGGTCAGGCAGAGCTGTCCTGAGATCAGGCCTGCGGCCGTTAATGCGGCGCACATTCTCTCCGTCGGCCCGACATGTGGAACGAATTAGGCCCCATTTGTTTGGTCCTCAGGTTCAAAATGGGTCTAAAAGGCGAGGAAAGTGCTCGGCTTAATTGCTTGTGTACATGTTCTCTCCTTTAAGTTGGGCCAGGGTAAATAAATGCGATATGTCATCGCTTTGGCGCGTTGCAGCACGACAGAGTTCAAGGCATTCATGGCATCCCTGCAGTCTGTGGGTGCTCCAGGTCGGCCTGATGGGCAGATAGCTGGCGGCACCCTAGGGCTGTTACATACCTACAATTTGGGAAGGGACCCCGGATTCCTAGAGTCAGTTCCATGAAGCATTTTTATTATAAAGTTAGAGGGGATTTGAAAGGTAAGTTACAAGAAACGGTTAAGTGTGAACACAGATCGGAGTCAAATTAAGCCAGTAAATCAAGCAATTTGCTTGCTTTAACTGCAATTCCTGGGAAATTACCAAGAACAAAAGCAGAGGAATTCCTGGGAAAACTGATGTCAACAAAACAAAGTTTCATTTTTGCGCCAAAAGTTTTGAGTCAGCCCCTCATTAGCTAGAGAATCACCTTATTGGTGGAAACATACTATTGAATGCCAGTCCAACGGTCTTATCTTTGGCAGATTGAGCTGATTAAATGAAATGTGAATGTTTTAGCGCTTCAGGCTGCAAAGTGTCTAAAAATACCAGGTTCTAGATAAAGGGGTTCCAACCACTCAGCATCGAGCATCAGCAGTAAGCGAATCACCTGATCATCTGGAATCACCTGTTCCTTCACTGCTTCATGTTTTAAGTTAGACTTTGTTCTGCTTGAAGGTTCAGACGTAGATCACTGTGTGGATTAACCAACACAGAACTATCAAACTGCTCAGGTCCTTCAGGAAGATCTGGAGAACTGCTCAGGTACAGAGACTGGACTGAACATGAGAGACAACAACACTGTCCTTCAGGAAGATCTGGAGAACTGCTCAGGTACAGAGACTGGACTGAAAATGAGAGACAACAACACTGTCCTTCAGGAAGATCTGGAGAACTGCTCAGGTGCAGAGACTGGACTGAAAATGAGAGACAACAACACTGTCCCAGGAAGATCTGGAGAACTGCTCAGGGTACAAGAGACTGGACTGAAAATGAGAGACAACAACACTGTCCTTCAGGAGAATCTGGAGAACTGCTCAGTGCAGAGACTGGACTGAAAATGGGAGACAAAACTGTCCTTCAGGAAGATCTGGAGAACTGTTCCTCAACAAGCATAATAATACAAGAACGTCTGAATCTTTGGAAGAAAAATATGAAGAAATGAGGCGTGGCTCCAGACTTTGCATGTCTTGTCCATTCCACTGGACACTTTTGGCCAGGCAGTGGCTCCCAGAAAGTGTAAGGACTACCAAGCTCCTCCTCGCCAGAATGTGAGAATGACCAGAAAAGTTGGGAGTTTCTGTCAGGCTTCTGTTTGTACCTTCGATAAATAAACATATCAATTGTAAGCCGCTATTTTCTGTTGCTGCGAAGTAAAATAGAGCCAGCCTAGTGGCGTCTGGACAGCGGCAACCTTGGCATAATGTCTTGGTGTGGGTGCATTCGATTGTCCATTCGTCCAGAGCTTTGGAGTCTCCTGCTGCCTGGAGGATCAGCTCTTTTTGGAAGGGACCCACAGCCCTAATAAACATATTTGTTCTTGGATAAACACGATAAATGATTCCAAAGTCTTTCCCTCAGAACAACCCCTTCTATTGGCCATTTTTTCCCGGCTGATTGTGATTGAGAAGAAAAACTCGCCCCGTTCACATGTGGGCTTGAAGGAACGCTGATGGGGAATTCTCGGTCATGAAGATTTCATTAGCGAGGTCCAGAGAGAAGCCTTAAAACTGATTTGTGTGATGTCCAATATTGACACAAAGTGGCGGAGGCGGGGTTTACTGCAGCCTGAGTAAATACGGCAGTGATGCCGAACCATCTGTTCAGTCCAAACACACCCAAGACCGGCCATTTTTCAACCGCGGCCTTTCGTCTGGGCTCATAAACGGAGGCGCTAATGGTATTTTGGGATCATAAATTGAATAAGCCATATTAAAGAAGTAATAATACTTTATTTTGTTTATTTTGTCCTCGGTCGGCTTGTTTGCACTGGGTTTGTGTAGCTGCTGGTGTATTCCCAGTCATGCTAAATTGAAAGGTTGGTCACTGGGCAGCCTTTAGATTTAATATGCATGCAGGATGGATAAGTATTTTACTAGCATTATGGGATGTTGGGAGCGAGCATGGGGGACCCCTGCACCAATTTTACTTTTCTGTCTTCCCTGCAAAATATAGAAAGGACAGAATTTTAGAAAGCTCAGAGGATGCTGAGCGTGAGGACAACCATGTCCAGAGGACCTTGTTTGGAGCATGTTGACCTTTAATTGCTGATAATGGAATTATTACGATGTATGAAAAGTACACTAGAATATTGTTTTAGATGGTTGAGAACTTTGTTTTTGTTTGGTGTTCCTACATCATATAAATTATATATATATATATATATATATATATATATATATATATATATATATATCTTCCCTTCAGGCCACTCTGTATACATACTTATTTATATTTCTGCTTTCTCAATTTTAATTTTAATTTAATTTTATCATATTCCTTTCCTCTATTTTGTTTGTTTCCCGGATTTTTTATTATTTTTATCGTCTAGGATTATTTCAGGAAAACCCTTTTCTGCTACAAGTTTCTTGTATAACTGCATATGTGACAAATAATCGGCTTAAATCAATTACATTTTCTGAAGGATAGGTTATATGGATCATTTACAAAATTTTAGGGCAGAAAGAAAGCGGTAAGTGGAAACACTACTGTGTGTGTGTCTTCAATCAATTCTTTAATCATTTTCAATGCAAATTGATTCCCGTGGATTTTTACTGTCAGTCTTGAATATAATTAATAACATTAGTTTGTATCGTTAACCACACATAACTGAATTTAACGAATGCATCGTCCATCCTGTCCAGCATCCTCTGCCGAAAGTATAAGTATATGAACAAGAGGGCTGGCCAGTAAGGTTCTATAGTAACATCACGATTGCATGCGCGCTTGGGCTTCAACCTTCACGACGCAGATGGTTCAAAGGGCTGCTCAGTTTATGTTATTTTTAACATTAACGGCCATCTTTTTCACATCTTTGTTTTGGTAACCGCTCTTTTTGATAAAGCAACTAGTTTCTGTTAAAAATCTAGCATTAAGAAACATTATCAGTGGCCCACAGATAATGTCCAACGGTTGGTTACACTATAGTTATACATCATGTCTAAGCTTCCAAGAAGTAGACTTTAAAATGTCACTTCAATGGCTATGAAAGCTGTTAAAAGCTTGTAGTGGTTCTAGCTAAGACTAAGGTTAATGGCATCCAAAATGAGGCCTGTCTGCACGCATGAGTTCCAGATCTGTCAGAACAGCCCCGTGGACCCATGACCTCCATGGACGTAGGGTGGGGTTACAGACGGAGCGTGACCCATAAAACAGGCTAAAAGTAGGGGCTTTGTGACCCAGAGTGACCTCCAAACGCAGCAAACAGGAAAGACTTCACTTCCGCAGAGCGAACCTTGGTTCTGTGCTTGTGTCCATTTAGGCTGAAACAAGTCTAGATGTTCGGAAGGCGATGGAAAATACAAAGAACCTAGAATTCCCTAGGATAATGGTGGCGCAGTGGGTGTACTGTTGCCTCACAATGAAAGGTCCTGGGTTCGATTCCCAGATGGGACATCCCATGTCCTTTCTGTGTGAAATTTGCATGTTCTCTCCATGTCCGTGTGGGTTTCCCTGAGGTGCCTGAGTATCTCTTTGGTCTTTCTCCATAGAAACGCTTTGGAAATGCACATTTTTCATAACAATGGGTCACATTCACTCCATGGCGGGTCAAACAACATGTGAACTGGGGTGTGCGGCTTTGTGCGTTGTACATCTTTTTTAATTGTCTGCTTTTTAATTGAAAGCCCAGCCATTAGCCATCAGAAAAGCAGGGACAAAGCCCTATAGCTGGACTGTGAATGATGTGAGCTTAATTAATTTAGGTCATAGTGCTTACGTTCCCATGATTATTTAATGAAATATAATTCTGTAAAATGTAATTACAAATATTGACACTACATACAGAAATTTCTAAGTCTGCTAGATAGGAAATGATTAAAGCGTGGCAAAATATATCCAGAGATGGTGACTTATAACAATAACATTGGCGGGACAAAACCAGAGCTCCCGGAGGAAAACCCATGCAGAGTCCACTTTTCTGCAGACAGAAAGAACCCAGGACCTTCTTGCTGTAAGATTTGAGCCACAGGGACAAGCAAATGGAACAACAGAAATCCAACAAAGATCTGGAAGATGGATACATCTACATCACATGAAATGATGGACACCCAAGGAGGGGACATAACAAACAGCAGGCGTGCAGGGGCAGGAAAAGACAGGGCATGGACAGAAACAAGTACATGTGAAAGTGTAAGCAATTCATTGTATCTTATCCAGAGCGACTTCTGACTTTTTCACTCTAGCAACCTGCTAAAAATCAAATGCTGATTAACTCTTTCCCAGCCAAGTGACAAACTTATAAGCCCCATCACTGGCAAGCCAGGCAGTCATTGGTATATTTCTAATGAGACCGTTGACATGAAATTTACACCAGAAATTGATGACAGCCCAAATAATCAACAAATACAAAGAAATCAAAACTAATAAGTCCATAAATGAGGTTCTGTGTAGTAAAGTGGAACAACACGGGGAATAAGTATTGAACACAGGAAGAAATAGAGGTGCGAAAAGCAACAAACAGCTGAAATCTCTCAATATTTATTAAGCAATCCTGTCCCTGCAAAGTAGCATCTAATTGATGGCCTATAAAAAGGGTTTCTAGGGCATCCTCTCATGATAAACATACTGATGGCATTGGTTACAGACTTATTTCTGAGTTATGAATGTTCCTGTGAGCATCATTGGGGCCATGGAAGTGAAAAGCACATCATTTCACCATAAACTGGCCACGACTAGGAGCAGATACAAGCTTTC
>CM029391.1:1875529-2002408 GCA_017165825.1 Hepsetus odoe
TCAGCCGGGCGCTCATCCAGGCCCATCACTCGGCGTGTAGAACGTGGGTGAAGGTGTTAATTGACGAGCCGAGAGACTTCGCCTCTCTACCATGGCCTGTAAAAACCCACGTTGAGAGGAAAACTGGGGAAAAGTAATAAAGTAATACAACTTTATTACTATTACTCAGTCGCTCGCTCATTTTCTTAGCCGCTCGTCCCGGGTAAGGTCGCGGCTGACGCTGGAGTCTATCCCAGGTGGGGAAACACCCAGGACGGGTTGCCAGTCCATCCCAGGATACTGCAAGTATTATTTTTTAAGAATTCAAAGGAGGAACCATATTAGTGTTTCTCAATCCTGAGATGATATCTGGTTTATGATTTGAAGGAATAATTGCTCTGGAAGTTAGTCTGGCAGTTCCTCTGGCCCTGGTGAGAATAAAAGCATCATGGGTATTTAAATCATGCAGGTATTGTAGGATTACACGTATTTCAATCTCAAAACGCTCAAAGAAAATGTGTCCAGTTATGATTCCATTAGTTAAACCTTTCTGAAGGCCATGTATGTTAGAAAAACTTCCACCATATTCAATCAACCAGCGCACTTTGATGTCCAACTGGTGGAAGCAATTTTGTGAGGGAATAAAATTGCTCTGTGTAAAGACCAGCCAAGTTCCAAAGAAAAGAAGCTGGCAGCAGCTCCAGGCCAGGGTCACCGCGAGATCAAATAAGGGAAACAGGTCTTATAAAAAGTTCGAATAAAACAAATGACGTCTTTTAGGCTGCCCCCTGCTGGACGTTGTTTGTGGGTTGAATACAGAGGTCGCCAATCGAATTGTTTCACTGTGTGCTGTGTTATAGTCACTTTCACTTTCACCTCACTTATGTGTAATTTGGTATCATCCATCCATTTTCTTTGCAGCTGATTCAGTCCATCACAGGGCAGACACCATAGGGGCATCTCCCCACCACCGGCCAATTTATCGGAAACCCTCCCCATGTGAGTCCTGATTGGCTGGAACCCTTTATCTTGTGAGGCACTGAGACCATCTCAGTCAAACATTTCTTCCCAGTTCTTTCATTTAATCTGCTCAGCAGGACAGTGGAAGGTTGTGGGTTCGAGTCCCAGACTAGGAGGTTACCCTGATGTACCCTTGAACAAGGTACCGTCCCCATCGCTGCTACTTGGCGCTGCCCATTGTTGCAGGGTGTGATGGATTAAATGCAGAGGAGCATTTCGTCTTAGTTTGCTGTGCTGTGTCTCCATGACAACACAGTCACTTTCACTTTTGCACTTCACTCAATTTGCCAAATATAAAACAGGCATAAACTAGTATTTTTCCAGACGTTTGAACAGCAGTGCAGTGGTAGTTCATAAAGAGCTCATAAAGTTCTCAGTGATTGGAAGGTGAGGTAGGTGTTGCTAATAAAATGGACGCCCAGAACATACGCTCGTGCGTATTGGAGTTCTGACAGCTATACTGGAGCGGTGATGTGTCGGTGCGAATAATAAAGGTGTGTTTTCTGACATTAAAGACCCTGCAGGACTAATGTGGTGCGGACAAGTTGTCTTCACAGACCCAGTAGCTGAAGACACGGGGGACATTTCCCGCACAGCTGCAGAAGGATACACATGCATTAACATCTACGCTGACCGTGGAAAATGAAAAAAAGCAGTGGAAGAGACTGCAAAGTGCTAGGCACAGCGGAGTAATTAAAGCCAAGGCAGGCCTGGATTACAGGATTGCTTCCCGATCTAATGTTCACCCACTGAGACGCCATTAATCTCCCAACCTCTGTCAGCAAGTTCCTTCGTTCTCTCTTCGGCTGACAGCTGGTTCCTCTCTCTCCTCCCTCAGCCGAGAGGTTCAGTCTCTGAAGCCCGAGGTTTCTTTTACACTGTTCTTGCAGCGGGGGCTCGTTGGGCTTGGCTCTGTATTCCTGGCTTAGGCCAAGCTCAGATGATCTGTTCTTACAGTCTCATGCCGGATTCAGACTACAAAATTCAGGGTGATTTTGTTGTCCTGGGCAACAGGCCTGAATATCGATATTGGGAGCGTCTTCACCTCTTAGGAACGACCTGCAAGATGCAATGGGGAGTCTGGAATGCCGAACAACACCCCAAGTCCACCATGTCTTATTTTTATTGCTCTCCTATCTTGACATGTTCCAGCCATTGTCCAATAGGATTAGAGAGCTTTCTGGTGGGCACATGGAGACTGGAAAGAGGGACACTTTTGGACAGGTTTACTGAGCTTGGGGAACAGCACCTCCGCTCTTTTGACATCTTAAAAATAAAAGGTTGGCAAGAAATAGCGAAAGGTTCATACTGTCCTGCGAACGGGTTCACAATGGTTTCTTCTTTCTTTCGTTTTGCATTTTGGAGCACACGTCTGCCAGCATCCCACACACATCGTTTCTGTAGCCGTGACTACCAATTTCCTGACCCTCCTGGTTGAAGATGTATGCACTTGTGCAAGGTCGTCACTGATGATTGGCTAGATTCATACTTGTAGCGCAGCCAGACTCTGGGTCTCTTCTTCAGACTGCGGTCACATTTTAGCAATTTTAAAGAAATTGCTTTGCCTTTTCCCTTCACTGTGAAAGCATTCAGAACAGGTTACTAACTGCGGGAATGGGACTAGTGTACAGATTCTTGTTTCTGTGGTGTAGCCGAATCGATAGCCCATGTGGAATCCCAGTACTTGCACACACACACATCCTACACACACCGCCAGCAAACACACACTGAGGGGCCGGCGCATTCCCATACTGGGGTTAGGTGTCTTGCCCAAGGGGGCTTCAGCCATGAATGCAAGAGTGGGAAAGCATCGTTCATCCATCTTCCTCTTGTCCACATTTTTTTCTGCTGGACCTGGGGATTGAACCCCTACCTTCTTGGTTGCAAGCTCTCTGGGGCATTGGGAGCGGTTGGGGATTAGGACCCACGATTCAAATGTTCTGGGTTCAAATCCCAGACCAGTAGGTTGCCTTGAGGGACCCTTGAGCAAGGTACAGTGTGGACAGTGGACAGTGTGTATGGGTGAAAAGCAGACGTTCGCTGTATCACCATTATGGCTTGACGGCTCTAGCCTTAGTCTATGCAAGATATCAAGCACCTTTTGACCCCATGATGGGTCTTGTCCCAAATCTGACTATATAAGAGTGTGGTGCGTGGGTATGAGGTTCCAAATCTTGTGCTGTCAATAGGAGAATACCTGCAAGTTCCTCAGCCTCAGTTTCCACAGTCTAGCTAGCTTTGAAAATGATGGATGCTGAAGAACCTCCTGTGGAAGCTATGGATGCCGCTGTGAACCTTTCCATTCATTTCCACTGCTTTGGACTGCCTCTCTTCAGCAAATGTTTATATCCGAGATGCTATCTGCATGGCTCTGGCTCTTGCAGCTCATGGCTCTTTGGAAACGCTCTCGAAAATGAAAGCGTACCCCCACGTTAACACAGACAGGAGTTTTTGGCTTCAGTTCAAACAGAGAAGAACAGGAGGCCTTTCAAGAAATGTACGAGTCATGTCAGGCTCACGTTGCTTACAGTCTGAGAGTGTGTTCGGTGCAGCCGGTGGTCCGGGAAGTTTGATAAAATGGCACTGAAGGGGTTCTAATGAAGGAAGACTGGAATAGAGCACTTTGCACACTATTAGACATCATATAAGAAAAGAAGTGAGGAAATTCAAGCTGGAGACTCAGCCAAAGTCCTGGAGGGTCTTCATCGAACGCAGGTGTTTCCATGAAGGTGCAAACAGGGCTGATGGATGTGGAGTCAGTGAAATTCACAGTGCAATGGAGAAGTAGGAACGTTACTGACACCTTGTTGTGTACCGGAAAGAAGTCTTGCCAAAGCCTACCTTGGTGCAGTCCAGACCTTCCATATGCTGGCAGATGCTTGTATTCTGACACAAGGTTCTACTTTTAGGACACTAATACAGATGGTGTTTGGTGACCTGTGTGGATTGATGTGGGAACTGCTGGGAGTTGGCAAGCTTATGCTGGTCTTGATTCGTAAAAAGTAAAAGCCAAATTATAAGAACTTGTGCAGAATGTTGTGAAGGTGTAGGATACCCCACTGTAGTAACCTGGGTCAAAAATCTCACAGGCTGGGTTAATAACACATCCTCATTTAGCCCAAATATTAGGCTGCTATTGGCTGAGACAGTGTAAGCAGTTATCCCAAACAACAGGTTGATGTATAGTACCATGCAAAAGCCTTGAGTCACTCCTCATTTCTTTATTTTTAACTAGGAAATCCCATTGTTGATTCAAAAATTATGTTGAATGCCTTTCAAGATCACTGTGTGGATTAACCAACACAAAACTATCAAACTGCTCAGGTACAGAGACTGGACTGGAAATGAGAGACAACAACACTGTCCTTCAGGAAGATCTGGAGAACTGCTCAGGTACAGAGACTGGACTGAAAGTGAGAAACAAAAACATAATCTGCTTCTCAACAAAACTAAAAATTAAAAATACAGGAAAGTCTGGATCTTGGGAAGCTAAACATGGAGAAATGAGGGGCTCAAGACTTTTGCACAGTTAATTAAACTAGCAGAGTGTATCTCACTGGCCTAAAAGTTAGGCCAATGTGATGTGCACTAGTAGGCCAGGGGTCAAACTCTTTCATTTTTATAATTATTTCCTGGCTACTCTGGAAATAGTACTGAATGACCACTGAGACACCTAATGGATGAAAGCACTTGTTTCTGGGAATGAATGCATGTGAATCGGCATAAGAGAGAATATGCACAGAGTGTGTGTTTGTGTGTGTGTGTGTGTTCAAGTAAGAACATGCAGTTTCTCTGGGAAAGATACGCATCCACTCTGGGGGAATGCAGCATGCGGGGGGCAGAAAAAGGACGAAAATAGCCAGAGGTCTCGCCCACGGAGTCTGTAGGAAAATCGTGCCCTCTGCCAAATATCGTTCACACACTCGGAGCCAGAAAGCAGGCAGGACATCTCCACAACACCCTCCACAGTGACCTAACGCTGGACTCACAATGTCCTCTGAATTCACTATACAGCTATATTGAAGTGCAGAAGAACTGGAAATTTAATGAAGCAGGAAGAACCAAAAGCCACAAAAATATGAAGACCATGATAGACGGTAGACGGGACCCATTCTGCTCTCTTTGTGAAGAAACACGTGGTTGGTCGGTGTTATTTAATCGCCTAAAATATCACGACGTTCTCGGAAAAGAAGAGTTTAACTCAAGGGTCAAGGGTCATCTCATGACATGAAACAAGTGATGAGCTGGTGATGATTTCTCTTGTGGAATGAAAAGGGGTCACTTTATCAACAAAAACATGGAAAAACTGGAAAAAAGTACAGGAATGTACTGAGAGTGTAAAGTAAAAAGTACAGGAATGTACTGAGAGTGTAAAGTAAAAGTACTGGAATGTACTGAGAGTATAAAGTAAAAAGTACAGGAATGTACTGAGAGTGTAAAGTAAAAAGTACAGGAATGTACTGAGAGTATAAAGAAAAAGTACAGGAATGTACTGAGAGTGTAAAGTAAAAAGTACAGGAATGTACTGAGAGTGTAAAGTAAAAAGTACAGGAATGTACAGAGAGTATAAAGAAAAAGTAAAGGAATGTACTGAGAGTGTAAAGTAAAAGTACTGGAATGTACTGAGAGTGTAAAGTAAAAAGTACAGGAATGTACTGAGAGTGTAAAGTATAAAGTACAGGAATGCACTGAGAGTATAAAGAAAAAGTACAGGAATGTACTGAGAGTGTAAAGTATAAAGTACAGGAATGTACTGAGAGTATAAAGTAAAAAGTACAGGAATGTACAGAGAGTATAAAGAAAAAGTACAGGAATGTACTGAGAGTGTAAAGTAAAAAGTACAGGAATATACTGAAAGTATAAAGTAAAAAGTACAAGAATTCAAACCTCATCATGGCTGTCTTTTTATTTTTCTGGCATATTTGTGTCCATGACTTGATATTTGTGTCACACTGTGTCTAAAGTGATGGTTTGTGGTTCCAAGCTGTGGTTCCACGCTACGAAATCTCACAGCAATGATGTGAAACTAGTGGCCATAAGAAGAACCTCAGAAATCAGACATGTTCGAGGCAGCAGTGAAAGTTACCACCAGGACTAAATAGTCAAGAGGGAATTCTTCAAAAATCAATCCCGGGCAGGGGCCTCTCTCCTGGAGGTCCGGTCCGGTTCGGTGGCCGCTGCCAACTCAAACACTGGAAGACCCTGGCGCCCGTGGTCACCCAGCCGTGGAGGAGCGGAGAGGGCGGATGACGTCTCCGGAGACGGGGCGGCCGAAAAACGACACCTTCCTGTCCCACAGCAAAAGAACGCCGTTCTCCCGGGTCAACATGTGGACATATATGGGTTATTATCCCGAGAACGTGCAGTTTTAACTGGCACCACTCAGAGAGGAACAGTCCCAGTCAGGCTACCGTTGCACTGGGACACCCTGAGTCCAGAGGGCACGTCTAGAAAAACATACAAGACTGTCAAACCCGCCCCTGCAATTAGGTCCAAAAACGTGCCTCGTTTAAATGTAATTTAATGTAAATCATGGGGCGATCTTCACTCCACTGATGTTTCTCTTTCCACGCCTGCGTCCCACAACCGACACTGGCTCATTGCTAGTAGAAATAAAGGAATATTAGATCTGATTGCATGGCCTTTTCACTGCAGACCAGGTGGACAATGTCAGGCGGAATAAATTCTCAAAGGCCTTTACTGTAACGTCGGATATTTCCTGCCCACTCATGAGCGTCTGTTTGATTTATGGATTTGAGATTTGTGGAGAAAGCAGCTCACAGCTGAGCTACAGGGTTCCAAAAGCGTCTCCTCTGAAGGACGTCTGGAGCGTCTGTCTGTGCTGAAAGTGAACTGAATCTCACTCCATATTAATAGAATTAAAGACGATTAAAGCCTCGAACTTCAACTCCAATAAAAACAATCTACTGAAAATAATCAGCATGAACTTCACCGCTTCACTTTCATCACCGTCTCTACTAGTTCTCCATCACGGACACACACTCAACACACCCTGAACTCCACCGTCCACTCTCCCTGTCCTCTCTCTCACTCTCCTTCACTCCGTCCTGCACCGATGGACACACAGAGGGACGTCTTGTCTGTGATTCTGTCCATTTATCCTGAAACGGTCAAATAAAATCTAAATTCATCACATTCGTGCAAGAAGCAAAAATATCTATATAGTTAGTATATGCTATCGTTTTTATTGTTCCATGTTATTATTTTTTTTGCAGTATCCAAACCTTTTTTTAGAATATTAGTTCTTATGTTATATATATATATCCATCCATCCATCCATCCATACATTTTCTGCCGCTTGTCCCAAACAGGGTCGCATGGGAGTGCTGGAGTCCATCCCAGCGCACACAGGGCGAGGACGGGGGACGCACCCCGGACAGGTCACCAGCCCATCGCAGGGAGGAGCGGGACAGGGACGTCAGGGGCAACCCATTGGGAAGGAACCCTCGATCCTCCGATCATGTGGGCAACACCCCTAACCACTAGGCCACCACTGCCCCTATATATCAATATTTGGTGTGACCACCCTTTGCCTTCAAAACAGCATCAGTTCTTCTAGGTACACTCGCACACGGTTTTTGAAGGAACTCGGCCGGTAGGTCGTTCCAGACATCTTGGAGAACTGAGCACAGATCTTCTGTGGATGTAGCTCCTCACATCCTTCTGTCTCTTCATGTGATCCAGACACACTGGATGATGTGGAGATCAGGGCTCTGTGGGGCCAGAAGAACTGATGCTGCTCTGAAGGCAAAAGGTAGAAACACCAGATATTGATCTGATTTAGATTTTTCTTTTGTTCGCTCACTTTGCATTTTGTAAATTGATCAAAATAAACAATCATGATTTATATTTCTGAAAGCGTTCTGTTTACAGCATTTTTTCCACACCTGCCTAAAACCTTTGCAGTTTTGTATATATATATATAAATATATATATACAAAAACACACACTCAGCAGTGATGCTTCAATAAAGCAAGATACACTTAAGGAGATCATCCATGGCTTCAGAGACGTCCTGGCGTCCTCGACAGCCCATACGGATCAGGTTTCTGATTTAAATCTATTGCGCTGATATGCTGGTGTTTCTCAAGCTCAGATCAGAAGGAAAACTCATCCAGGACCTCCAAAAACACCTTTATCCCCATAAATATTTAGCGAGACCACATCTCTCGGGGGCTGAGAGGGCAGGCGAGAGCGGGCCTATCGAGAAGATCTTAATGGCCATCAGTCATCACACCTATTTACGCCAGAGGGTGTTAACTGTTGTCAGCATGAACAGGAGAGAGGACGCACTCCCAGAACAAATCGTTCCACGTGTCCAACAAGGGGGTTTCCGGGACGTCTCATGAGACAAGACATCCTGTTCTTCTTTTGAATTCTTTAAGATTCTTGCAATAAACATGATAGTAAGACTTGATCTATAAATATATCCATTTAATCTCACACATCGAGTTAAAACGTATTCATTTACATTATTAGAATATGAAATAATTTCAGATATTCAGTAATAATAGAATTGAAACTGTCAGAACTCCAAACTGGCAGAGAAAAATGTGTGTATTTATTATGATTTGTCTATTAAATAAAATGTAAAGAAAAAACAACATTATTATTATTATGGTTCATGAAAGCTCAAACAATTTTGATTGACCTAAAATGGCATCATTTGTCATTCTTTCTTTTCATAGATATATAATATCAAATGATATATTTAAATGTAGAATATATAGAATATGCGCTTCAAATTGAAATATTTTTGTATTTAAAAATTGTTATTCAAAATATAGTGTCAATAAAAAAAATGTCATTGTGATGATATAAATATAAATAATAATAATAATAATAATAATAGTTCAAAATATAGTGTCAATAAAAATAATATCATTGTGATAATATAAATAATAATAATAATAATAATAGTTCAAAATATAGTGTCAATAAAAATAATGTCATTGTGATGATATTATTATAAGTAATAATAATAATAATTGTCCAAAATATAGTGTCAATAAAAATGTCATTGTGATAATATAAATATTAATATTAATAATAATAATAATAATAATAATAATAATAATAATAATAGTTCAAAATATAGTGTCAATAAAAATAATATCATTGTGATAATATAAATATAAATACTACTACTACTAATAATAATAATAGTTCAAAATATTGTGTCAATAAAAATATCATCATTGTGATAATATAAATACAAAATAATAATAATAACAACAATAATAATAATAATTTTTATTATTATTATTTTTATTATTTGTTTTTTTTATCATTTTTTTTTCTATTATATAACATTTTCTTTGAATGAAATATATATTGGGAAGTTTCAGGAGAGTCAGGTTTTGTTTTACAGCCGGCTAATCCTCAAATCCTGGCACTGTGTCTGCACAGCCGAACACACTCACATTACACACCCATTACAAAGCGGCATTACACACGCATTACACACAGCCGTAAACAATAACCTCCCAATCCCCGAGAGAGAGCAGAAGGAAGACGACATGAGCTACTGCCAATTGACTTTGACCACACACTCCACAGGGACCCGCTCTGCATGTGTGTGTGTGTGTGTGTGTGTGTGCTGAGGGTAAGAGCGGCCGTGATTTACAGCAACAGGGCCTTAAGCCCATGTTTGCACACGGCCGTATGAAGCTGATTTACAGAGCAAACACTGGACTACTGTATGAAGTGAGTCAGAGGGAAGCAGATAAGGACGTGAAGAACGCGTTCAGGAACTGAAGCAGTGAATTCCTCCATGGACGTGTAATGCTGACGCTCTGAAAGGAGCACTGTCGAAGATAAGCAGAGCTTATGACAGCATGGAGATCAGCAGGATAAGAAGAAGAAGAAGAAGAAGAAGAATCAGTTTATGTGTTGTGGCAGTCGTGCATGTCGCCACCATCGCAAGCAGATATTCCGTCCTGCACCTCCACAACCTTGTGGGAGGCCTGATTTCCATCAAATTTCAAGGCTGCATATGTGCAGAACACGTTTTGCAATCCCTGTAAGGAGCTGGGATTGGTTCCCAGGCGGGACAGTCCAGGTCCTGTCTATGTGGAGTGGAGATGTTCTCCCCGTGTCTTCTTGGTATTCCTCCAGGATATCCGGTTATTTTGTCCCCTAGGTATGAGTGTCTGTGTGTCTGCCATGCGATGGACTGGTGATCTGTCCAAGGTGTGTCCTGTCGCCCTGTGAGAGCTGGGATAGTCTCCAGCACTGCCCGTTCTAATCAAGACAAGCGGCTCTGAAAATGAGTGAGTGACTGAGAGGAGTGAGCGTTGGAGCAACTTTCTTCGTCCAAAACTGAAACATGTCATGTCCTAATGTGAGATACAATTAATGCTACACCAAAGGTGTTTAAGCCACACCCACTGCTGACAGGTGAACCTAGCCATGCAGTCTCCTTAGAAGAACATTGGCCCGAGAACGGTTTACATGGACGAGCACAATTTGGTGCCTCTGTCATTTCCCATCGAGGACAGCTTAGCTGTGAAGAGGTAGACCACAGAGCAAGACCTGAAGCTCGTGGAAATATCCTGTTCTCAGCTGAAGCATTCACTGCAGCAACATCCGTGTGAGAAGAACGCTTCATGAAATCGGTTTCCATGGTTGAGCAGCCGTGAAAGAGGCCGAGCGTTGGCTGGAGTCAAGCATGTCAGCTCTGGAGAAGAAACATGTTCTCGCTTCATTATCTGACAGTCAGATGAACAAATCTAGAGCACCTAGCAGCAGGATGACTGCCCGCAGTTAAGTTTGGTGGAGGAGGCATAATGGGCTGGGCAGTTTAGGCTCCTTTGTTCCAGGGACGTTACAACCTACTGCTTTTAAAAACTTTGTTCGACAATTTAGGGACGTCCTTATTTATTTATTTTTTTGTCCCATGATTTCTTTATAATATTTATAATATTTTAAAGCTATTTTAGTATTAAAGAAATTACTTTTAACGACCCTGTGCTGAGCTGCAATGACCAGTCAACCTCCCCACCTTCCCACACTCTCCTTTCCACAACAAGCTGGAAAAAGTGGCTAATGTCTGGAACTTCATGTTCCATGTGCTCTATGATGGCCCACGCTTGCTATTCCAGGAAGATCGCCACACCTCGATGTTGAAAAATAACAGACGTCACTTTTAAACCTGAGCGCCATCGATTAATAATTTCCCATCACGATAATTGCTTTTGACATTGACCCCTATTAGCTTGCTTGGACAGACTAGCTGGGACAGATATCCCCTCCACCAGTGACCGAAACACCAGCCCGTCCCATTAAAACCACCCATTAGCACACCGTTCATGCTAATTTGATTTACGAATCCCGCTGAGCTCGGGATGCAGTGACCCGAGTGGGCAGAAGAAGCCGGAAACTGGGTGTTTTTGCTCGGAGAGAGTGTTTCTGGGACAGCCGAGGGGCTTTTAAAGTAGTGCAAGGGTTTTAGTTACAAACCTTACGGCCGCCTGTTTCACCGTCAGCTGCGATGATCCGATTACAGAGTAATCAAAAACATCTGAGACCCCACGCTGTTCACACATCAGAGTTTGATTTAAACTCTTGCTCCCCTACAACCCCCAAAAAAAGTGTTAAAAATGGCGGTTGGCAAAAGATCAAATTAGGCTTTCCTATTTAAACCAAATGTGCAGCGGTTAGAAATGTCTGTGGATAAAAGTGCTAATTCCATCCCAGCTCTTACAGGACAAAAGGCAGGGACAAACCCTGGACAGGTCACTGATCCATCCCACACAACTCCATGAAGCATGTAAGCATCTACAATCCACCTGGTATGTCTTTGGATGGTTGGATAAAACTGGAGGAAACACATCGACGCCATGCAGAAAGGACCCAAACAGTCCCACCTGGGAATCAAACCTGGGACCTTCTCCCTGTGAAGTGACAGGCCAACCCATTGCACCACTTAGACAGCATGCTGAGGGGCAGTTCTACTGGCTGCTTAAAGAACTTACGCAAGGTATAAAGCTGATGCTGGTGGTGTCAAAAATAATGAAGATCTCCCTCAAAATGCATTCGAACTAAACGAGGAGTCGGTTCTGAAAGTGTAAACAGTAGAACGTACAGACGTTGGGGCTAAAGTGTAGGGAGTAAAAGGGAAAAATCATTAGAAAGATAAATATTTCCCGTCGCGTCTAGCATGGGGATCTCCGTAAGCCTTCTAGGTCCGATGCAAAGCTAAAAAGTTCAAACATCTTGGCGAATGGACTTCATGTGAGGCGCTGGAGGGAGTAAACTTGATTTAAACACTCCTGGAAAGGCTTAATCGCAGAGTAGTCGCGCTAACAGAATGAGCGATTGATAAAAAGTGCAAGCACATGGGGCAGTGAGGGACTAATGCACGTGCTGAACAGTGGGGGTAATAAACTTCCCCTCCAGAGGGGTCTCATGAAAGAGGGACCTGTCCCATTTGGAATGGGCCGTGACCGAACCGAGAGATCAGCGGGCAAAAATTAGACCCGAAAACGGTCCAAGTGTGGGGAAAATATGAAGTTGAAGGCCAGGAATCAATTACGCCAGCAGCTGCAGGGCTCTGATGACATCACACCGTGAGATGGAGGGGCTGTAAAATATTGCGAGCTGGCCATCAGGGAGATGCCAGCATGGTTTCATGGTTGGCAGTGGTGGACTGGCATTTAAGATCTTGGCCCCATAATCAGAACATCATGGGTTTGAGTCCCAGACCCCTGGGTTACTCTTCAGCAAGGTAGCGTCCCTGTCACAGCTTCTCTGGTGATGCCCGCTGCTGGAGGGTGTGATGGGTTACACAATGGACGCAAACCTGGAGGGGAACACGGCCACTATCGTCATCACGGTTCACACTGGAAGAGCCAGCGGTTTAAGTGTCAGGATCAGAAGATCGTGGGTTGGAATCATGGACCAGTAGGTTGTCCTGAGGTACCCTTGAGGAAGGGAGCAAGGTATCATCCCATCCCTGCCCCCCAAATATGGCTGCCCACTGCTGCTGTTAAAAGCAGAGGATGTGTTTCAGTGCTTTTGTTAGTTTGCTGCTTGTTGATTTTTCTACAGGGCTCCCATAAGGGGCAGCAGTGGCTTAGTGGGTAGGGAGTCGGCCACAGCATCGGAACCCATGTGGGTTCAAAGCCCTTACCAGTAGCTTGCCCAGAAGTACCACTGAGCAAGGTACTGCGCCCATCACTGCTCCCTGGGTGCTTTTATTCCTGCCCCCATTTTCACTTTAGTGCTGAAAGTGTAGCTAGATATCTCGAGTCGTTTAGAGAAACGTCTGCCCTTCAGCCTCCACCAGGACGGACGGTTTGAATGGCATTAAGGAATGTGCCGTTAATCATGTTAAAACCCATTAACTGCAGATTCAGACTGAGAGACACAAGCGCACTTGTTCAGTTCTCTGACAAACTGCACGTCTCCATCCTTCCTTTATCTGTTCATCTCACACTTGAAGATAACCTCAGCACACACACACACTGGTACTCAAGAAACAACCCATCCTCGCTGTGTGTGTGTGTGTGTGTGTGTACTGGGCCAAAAACAACAAACAGCTCAGTATAGATATATGAGGTTAAACACACGCACACACACACACACACACACACACACACACACACACCTAATTACATTTGGAACTCTGTCCACCGTCCCATCTTTCATTCTACCTCTGAAAGCAAACCTCTTCTTCATTTTCATACCTTTTGCTCGCTTTTTACGGGCAATAAGTGGAGACACGTTTCGCTCTCTGTCTCTCTCTTTATCTCACTTTCCCTCACTCCCTTTTCTCACTTTCTCTTTTCTCCCTCTTACTCCCAATGTCCTTTTTTCTCTTCTTACTCTACTGTCTCTCGTAGTCTCTCGAATTTAACTTTCCGTTTTGTCTCCAATAGTCTCTCTCACTTTCTCTTCTTTCTGACTTAACTCGGTTCCTCTTCCCTCGACTTTCTCTCTCTCTCTCTCTCTCTCTCTCTCTCTCTCTCTCTCTTCTCTCTCTCTCTCTTCTCTCTCTCTCTTTACATATCCCCCCCCTCTCTTTTAGGCCCCCTCCCTCTCCATTTGCAGTCTGCTCTCTCTCTCCCCTTCCCATCTCCATTTTCCTCTTTCTTGCTCTTTCTACCTTATTTTTCTCACCTTTCTCTCTCTCTCTCTCTCTCTCTCTCTCTCTCTCTCTCTCTCTCTCTCTTTTTTCTTCTCTCTCTCTCTCTCTCTCTCTCTCTCTCTCTCTCTCTAATTAAGCATGTCTCTGGAGACCTCAGGTTTGTCAGCGTATGACAAAAGCCTGCTCCGCTCTAAGTGGACCCCGTGAGGTCAAGGACTGGGTCTCTATAAAACGCTGGCCAATGTCTGCGTCCTGACCTGTTTAACAGAGAAAAACAATCATTATATGGAAGGAAAGTTCTCGCAGCCCTGTGTGGAGTTTATCTGTTCACGCACTGAAGAGCAGCCTGCCTGACCGTCCTCAGTCTTCCCACATTCCAGTTTATTTGAATAAATGAATAAAGGGGATGACAAGAAACTGTGAAAATGACATCTGACTACTAGTAAAAGCACTAATATGAGCACAAGAAAACGGATGCGTTCATGGATCACGTTGCTATGGCAACAGCAGAACATGTCCAGAAATATGTGTTAATTATTTTAAGGAAAGTAGCTCCAGTCTGCCACTGCTGCGCATGAATGGTACTAAAGTGAGAGTGAAAGTGACTATTTGTCATGAACACACACCAGAGCAGTGAACTACAACGAAATGCATCCTCTGCATTTATGCCATACTAACAGTGTAGCAGTGGGCAGCCTTATCCAGAGTTCGGGGAGCAGCGATGGGGACGATACCTTGCTCAGGGGTAACTCCAGGTAACCTACTGTTCTGGCATTTGAAACCACAAGCTTCCGTTCCTGGGGCCTAAACACTAGGCCGCCAAAACCGTTGGCTTTTCCGGTTTTTTTCCGGGCGTGTCCTCCAGGTTTACGTCCAAGGCAGAAGATTCACAGTGTTTAGGGACTAATTTGCTGCACAACATCCTGCATGTATCCCTCCACCATAAGTGGGGCTTAAACCCCAACCTTCTTAAAACTATTGTAAACCAGGAGTGCGTAATCAGATAAGTGCAGAAAATCCTTCGTTTAGTCATCGGATAATGAGAACTATCTGGAATCGTCATCTGATTCTGTGCTTGCAAAAACGTTTAAGTGGAACAAAGTAATGCAATGAAACATCCATCGTCATCAGAGATCTTGAAACTTTATTACAGGTTAAACTTTTCACATTGATTCAATCGGAATAATTGGAGGAATCAAGAGTGACCTTGTGGATGACGCCTTTGGATTTAGGAAGACCTTCTGGAATCGTTTTGGATTATTTCAAGAAAAATGTTCTCCAACGCAACAAGCACTTCCATATATCTCTGTAAGCATGATGTTTCTGGTTGTGTTTGATTACACCGCGCCAATCCCTCACTCCGTTTTCTGTCGTTTTTCTGACAAATGGCCTTCGCAGTAACCGTTGTCACCTCGGGACATGAAAACCTTGAACCCACAATCATCCAGTTTCAGCCATGTCGCCATTCCTCTCCATTATAGCCAAGCTAACGTTTCTGCTCGAAGCCCATCCGTCTGTTCAGGAAGCGAGTGAGGCCCAACAGACGTGTGGAGCCTGTCCAGTGCAAGAGGAATGTATGGCCGAGTGTGGCTCCATGGTGCTCTAAATCACGCTGAGGGATTCCCTGGCACTGTCTTCAGAGCGTGAATGTATTTCTGATGGATGTGCCACCCTGTCACTGCCGCTGCTCCTCTGCAGTATATCTGTCGGCTCCCAGAAACTTGGCAGCTGTTCTGAAAGCAGTATCCTCTTGAAAGACAGAGTGTTTCGATAAAAAAAAAATAGTGCCTATCCAGGGCTAATCCCTCGCCTCTAAGAAGCTGGAGAGAAACCAGCAATGAGGAGGAGGAAACGAAATGGGAACGAGGAAGCAACCAATGACACTCTTTGGTTGGAAAGACTGAACGTAATCTCTTCATTGGCCTCCAAACACATAAACACCTAGAAATGCAGATTTGAGTTGTCAGTCTAGTCTCCAGATTGCCCAGTAGCTGGGACTCCTACAGTACCACCAACAGTGGGAGGAGGGACCCTCTGGGCCACTGCATCTACAAACTCCTATTCATGCAAATCCACAGGACACCATTGGACAGGGTGATACATCTGACCGGGACATGCCTCTTGCATTAAGGGTGCTTCATTCATTCTTGCCATAGCAACCTGAAGACCAGGTTTCCCCTCATGCCACAGCTGCATGAAAGAAATGAGTGGACCCCCATATTCCATCAACTCGTCTAGACTGACAGGACATGATGGATCTGACCTGGACTTGTCAATTCCACCCACAACGAGAACAAAAATGAAGCGGTGGAACTCGCCGAGAAGTAGAAGCGACCTGCCTTTGCACAGCTGTGGGAAACTGATAGAAAGTGAAACCGGATCTGATCTTGTCGCTGTGTGGCAACACTGTAATTGAATGATCTCAGCGGAGCATGGAGGAACAGCCTGTTTTACATTACAACAGTAAACCCCACACACACTCCGAGTGCACAATGGTCCGGAATGACCATTAAAAGGATGTATTGAATCTGAAACCCTGAACTGGCCAGGCAGTCCAAGCGCTCTAAATGAATCACAGCTATGAAAACTAGCCAAAAGTCAATCCCAATACAACAAACCTTCAACCAACCACTTGATAGACCTTCGGACGATTTCACGTAGGCTCTGATTTGTGTATTCTAAAGGGGTAGTTGTTTTTAAAACGTTCCTGGCATTGGTCCACATGGTTTGTAGTCAAGCTTTGCCAAGAATGAAGCCATACTCCATGGTGCCGCACTGATCGTTACCATGACAACAGCAACAACTCAGAATGGCCTTTGTACAGTACAGAGTCTGTTCCTTCAGCCTAAGGTGGATTGAGTCTGCTTCTTCTTTTGGCTGCTCCCGTTTAGGGGTCGCCACAGTTGATCATCCGTTTCCATTTCTTCCTGTCCTCTGCATCCTCCTCCTTCACACAGACCACCTGCATGTCCTCTCTCGCCACGTCCATAAACCTCCTCTTTGGTCTTCCTCTTCTCCTCTTTTCTGCCAGCTCCATCTTCAACATCCTTCTCCCGATATAACCCTCGTCTCTCCTCTGGACATGTCCAAACCAGCACAACCTTGCTTCTCTAACTTTGTCTCCGCTAAGTGATCTGGACAAATCTTTGTCAGTACATTGTGTGAGGATCAAGTATTGTTGTCCTCTTGTTGAACAATGCTTGGAATGACTTGGTCAGAGTGGACGTTGAGTCTTATGGTCACATGAGGCTGATCCAAGAATGACAGCTCCAAACTAAAAATAAAATCTAGTTGCTTCCAGTGGTCTGCATGGCGAGGAGGTTCTGGGTTCAGTTCCCACCTGGGGCTCCTTCTGTGTGGAGGTTCTGTGTTCATCCCACGTCTGTGTTGGTTTCCTCTCCAATTTTCAGGCTTCCTTCAGGGGGCCTCAGTTTCACTCATTGCCTTGCAATGGACCGGCAACCCATCCAGGGTGTTTTTCTCTGCCTTTCACCCTATGAGGGCTGAGATAAGCCCCAGCACCCCCGAAGACCCTGGCTTAGATAAGTAGTTAAGATATTGGATGGATGAATGGATGGATGGATGTTATTTAGCATCACATTTCAATTCTGGTGACTCTGAGCCTTACGTGATGACATCCTAGGACAAGAGGTTGTGGGTTCAAACCTTGCTCTGCTGTATCTCCAGCAAGATTTGAGATCCTGAGCAAGACCCTTAACCCAGGAAGCTCCAGGGAGACTTCCCCAGACATAAGCCCATGTATGTAATTTTGGATAAGCCATGAATTTAAATGAGATTTGAGTTTCTGAGGACCAAACTGAGTCGAATCTCTGAAGTGCAAAATGGGAATCTTAAGTCTCAAGGGTTTGACTCTGTCTTGAGTCTCTAAGGAGTGAGTATGAGTCAAGCCTTGAGTTTCCAGGTTGAGTCCAGTGTTATGTCTCTGAGATATTAGTCTTAGTCGAGTCTCTACGGTTCAAGTCAGGGTTGAGTCAAGATGCTCAGTGGTCGAGTCTTAATTACTGAGTTTTGAAACCATGTTGAGTCTTGAGTCTCTGGGGTGAAACTCTGAGTTAAGTCTCAGGTCTCTGTGGTGAGTCTTTTGGGTCACAGAAGTCTCAGTTCCTTCTGGTGCAAGTCTGAGTCAAGTCTTGAGTCTTGGCTGTTCCGGTTTGAATTTAGTCTTGGGTGTACCTCTCATGAGTCTGAATCAAGTCTTGAGTCTCTACCATGCATCCACTAAACATCACAGCTATGCTGAGAACGATCTGTTCTCCCAAACATTCCTGAGCAGTGAAGATCCTGTGTTCAGGAAGGCGGTTGCCAAATTGTGCATGACAACAGATGGATGTAGAAGGTCAGAGGAGCTCAAAAGGTGGCCAGCAGTTTAGGTAGCGGTTCAAAAAACCATCAACAACAAGCCAGCAGGAAGAATCCATGTGGTTCTTTTCTTTATGGACACCAAAATGCAGTGTGAACACAGCCGTAGGCTTGACTAATTCCTGCAATCTGTTCTGCACATTTGCCACAAATATCCCACTTTTCAGAAGAGAGCCCCCTAATTCGCCTCCATTATAACTTCAGCGTCTTCAGACCTGCTCTGGTAAGAAATATAAGCGCTTAACAAGCTCAGCCACAACATGGCATCCCAGGGACTGACGTCCACGTGGGCCGCTGTTTCTAAAGCAAACACCAGTAAGTGCTGTTCAACTGTGGTTTTTTTGTTCTACAGGACATTTTTCAGGTATGAAAAGAGTTCTGGATTAGCTCTGCTGAGAGACAGATAAATGAGGTATGTATGTTCACCACACACACAGTCCTCCAAGGTCTTATCACATGAGGATTACCTAGATAATATCTCCATTAAGCCTCCATACACACACAGCCAGAGACTGCATACCCTGCGTCCCACTCAACCCCCTCAAGAGACATTTTCAAGTACCTTTTAAAATTAAACCCAAAGGAAATAGCGGTTAGAGGCGGCACTGGACTTTTGAACATGTACAATAAACACTAAACCAGTTGAAGAGAACCAGCTAGACTGCAGGTTACCAAGGAAACGGACCCCAGTTTGTTCGTTTTACATAGAAATAAAGCATATTGTGCTGTAAAAAAGGAATTAATTAGATGCATAAGTAAGTTTACTTAAGTAAAGTAAGATTCTTTACTTTGAAGCTGAAGTTCAAATATTTGTGCACAACGTAGAGGTTTTACATTACTGTGCAGACGTTTACTTAGATAATAAAAGTTGAAGGACGTCTCTAGGGTGTGCTGAAAGTGAACTGACTCTCACTCCATATTAATAGAATTAAAGACTATTAAAGCCTCGAACTTCAACTCCAATAAAAACAATCTACTGAAAATAATCCACATGAACTTCACCGCTTCACTTTCATCACCGTCTCTACTAGTTCTCCATCACGGACACACACTCCACACACCCTGAACTCCACCGTCCACTCTCCCTGTCCTCTCTCTCACTCTCCTTCACTCTGTCCTGCACCGATGGACACACAGAGGGACGTCTCTTCTGTGCGTTTGTGTCCATTTATTCTGAAATAAGTGCGGAAGTAAAGTTATCTTTTTTTTCCCCATTTAAAATTCTTTTTTTTTTTTTTATTGTTGCATTATGTAGTATTTGTTTATTTAGGAAGATCAAGAAGAAATCAAATCAAGTGTCCTTTTGATGTGTTAACTCTTAAATCACTTATCATTTGATGAGCAAAAGCAAAAACACCATATAAAAAAATGAATCGTGGTGACTATCTCTTTATTTATTTTCGTTGTTGCCCAATGGAACACGTAGAGGTGACTGAAAAGAGAAACCCCCCAAAGCAAACAACAACCAAAAGATTTAGCGGTAAAAGCCTGGAAAGCCTTAACCAAAGAAGAAAACAACAATTTGGAGAAGACACTGGGTCGCAGGCTTCATGCAGTTATTGCAGGATAGGGACCATAGCGACCAAAAACCAAGTTTAGCGACTTGATTTTAGCTTAAAACTCACTTGAAAACTGGCCGGTCCGATTAAAAAGGTGCTATTTTCTGCATAATAACATGTTAAGATAGAAACACCATAAAATAAAAGCTGAAAATCACATTTTTTTGCACCCACAACTAATGTATTGCTGTCCCAATACTTTTGGAGCAGACTGCACGTTTGAGTTAAGGAGTGACAGCTTAGCATTTGCACAAACAAACACAATGAAGGGAAAACGGAATGGCTGCTAATGCTTGAGCGAAGCCAGTCGAGCAAGACGACACACACACACACACACTCACAGTGAGGCTGCGATGTGCGATGTGTGCGATCAGGGAGGTAAACATTCCAGGACACTCTCTCGGTTGTGGTTCAGTTGGGTCTCGGGATAAACACCAACACTCTGCTCCAGGCTCTCAGGTTGGGGTGGAAAGCTGTAAAGCTGTCCATCCAAAAGGTGTCCTCTTACTGACCAGATGGACATTAAGGACCAGAAAGAGCCCGCACTGACCCCTGTGCATTCCTGTGGCTTTTTAACAGCATTTTATGGCTAACCCTCCAGCCCAAAGATCAGCAGGGGTTTACTGGCGAAGTGAAAGCTGAGCAAGGCACGAGAAACCGAAACTGACCTCCGAGTCTCAAACAATTAGTGCCTACACACACTCTGGAGCTGGCCTGGCAAACACCACAGCTCTGGTAGACGCTACAGCCCATTATCACCGACTAAATCTCCCACTCCGGCCTAAATCCCAGCCTCTAAGAAACCGTCGTGCTCAGATTAGGTCGTCTTTAAAACGCTAATCCGAAGGAGCGTGAAGCACATGTCTCTCAGCACGTGTGTTCTCCGCCACTGTGCTAATTCTACGCTTTATGTTCGATGACCTCCGTGACTTTTAGAGCTTATGTTTTAGGCTTTTAGAGCCCCGCTGGGACGAGATGACCGCTCGGCAGTATTTTTTGGAAGGATCCAAACGGGAAAACGCCATGTTGTAAATCTGGGCTGTTTAACAAATGGCGTTGCAGTGTGTGGAGATGGTCAGTGATCACCTGGCAAAAGAAATCTGATGTTAAGCTTAATAAAATATCCTTAATCTTAGCATGAAAGGGTCTTGTTTAAGTTAAAAGTAGCCTGTGTGTTTGAACGTTTACAGCAATGACTGGAAGCTCTTATCCAGTGTGATGTTTGGTCCGTTTCGGTTTCATTTATTGGTCATAAAAAAAACACAGGATCAGCATTGCTCTGAAATGTATTGGAGAAGAAGAACCCAAGTAACATATGAAGAAAATATATAGGGAAACATCTAGAAATTAAAAATAACATTTTAAGGGGGAACGGGCAAACAGTTGATGAGAGGAGAATAATTACTTACTTCATGGATTATTAAAGTGTAAAACATATGAACATTCGTCAATACTGGAAGGAACGTGTCAAAATGTATATATAAAATATGCAAAAGTAGGCAGAAATGGGCTTATTAGAGGAAATAGCTCAGGTTGGACGTTTTGGAGAAAAAGTGAGAGAAGCGAGGTTACGTTGGTGTGGACGTGTCCAGAGGAGAGACGAGGGGTAGATCAGGAGGGGGATGTTGAAGATGGAGCTGCCAGGAAAGAGGAGAAGAGGAAGATCAAAGAGGAGGTTTATGGACGTGGAGAGAGAGGACGTGTAGGTGGTCGGTTTGAAGGAGGATGACACAGAGGACATGAAGAAATGGAAAAGGATGATCTGGCACCTAAACAGGAGCAGCTGAAACAAGAAGAAGAAGAAGCATATCATGTATTATTTGTCAAGCCAAAGTGGAAGTGGAACTTGCTGAGGGACTCAAGCAGTGATGGGACTGGGCAAGGCTTGAACCCACAACCTTCTACCCTACAAATGAGGGTCCTACCGCTAGGCCGCCACCAGCCTGAATGCTCCCCTCCTCCTTGTGTTCACGTTAAGCAAGGCTGGCATTTAGGAGCGAAGTAATCTTTCTTCATGAGCAGCAGCTAAACTAACATGTAGTGACCATAGATCAGACCAGAGGAAACAGTGCCGTTATAGATCGCCGGCTGCTGCCAAACTAAAAGCTCTTTCAGAAGCAACGGCTCTTGATAATGTTAACGCGTGGCGTATTTGTTGATTCAGGCCAAGCTGGCAGGGCTTTGAAGAATGATTTCATTGAAAGCCTTCAGGCTGAGCTGGTGTTTCCTGTTCCATCGCGCCGGTGCAAGTGCTGGTTCTCGGCTGCTGCTAGAACTGGGAACCAGCCAGGCTTGTGTTTTCTACTTACTTGGTGACAACAAAGATCACATACCTGATGTTCTGGTGACCAAATTGCATTCTTTCCACTGACTAAACATCTACACGAATTTCCAGCATTTTCATTGTTGGCTTTCTAACTCAGGCCAGCGTTGTTGCCATCACAGGTTCTTGGTTCTAGACCACAGGAACTCAGCAGAGACCAGGATGGCCGAGTGGTTAAGGCGTTGGACTTAAGATCCAATGGACGTATGTCTGCGTGGGTTCGAACCCCACTCCTGGTAGAAGCCTTTGTCTTTTGGAAGCAGTTATAGATAGGCTTCGACCCCATGATTGGAGGGTAAGTAAGCTATTCATATTCACCATTAGCACTTGCTCTAAGCTGCTTAGGCATTACAAATTCTTCTCAAGTACCTTCACATCTAATGTTTGGGGCTCACGACCGTGTGAAGTGAAAGAATTGTCGATGCTACAGAAAGCCGATGAATTCATGTGCGTGAGATTCTTGCAAGAATGTACTACACTTTGCATGTGTCAGTTTGGCTGAGCATACTTTGTATTTGTTTAGTCTGGTTTAGAACATAATACCCACCCAAGCATGGAAGGCCCCATTATAGCAGATCACTCTTTTTTTTCCAGGCATGAACAACAATGCTTTAGCTAAACAGTCCCGGGTAACAAGAACTTAGAGTTTCTTGGACATGTATTAAGCCTAGTCTTGTGAGCAAACCTTAGAAGATCCTACTAGCCTTCACAAGGGGCCTAGAGGTCACATCTAAAATGCTTCCATATATATATGTATATACATATACATTTAGGTTACTATTGAGCCACATTTAGTGGAAAGCAAGAGATTTTCCATTTATGATGAGTTCTCACCTGCTGAAAATACTCTGTGTGGTTTAGGTGAGGGGTGGCACTTGGATAGAGCCTGCATGATGCAGGATATGGTCTGCTCAAGCAGCCTCTTCTTAACGTTCCTTGAATTTGTCTGACAACTTCATCATCGTCCCTCACCTATAGAAGTCCTGGAGGCGTGGCCTCTAGCACCAGTGGTAAATCCTCACTTCAAACACACTCACAGGGGTCATTTTCACCAATAACCTCAATGTGGGGAGAATCAAGTCCGGACCTTGTCCAGAGTTTCCCTCGTAGCACTTAGCAGAAGATTTGCCACATGGGACCCATACTCATCTACTGGTCTTTGTAGTTGATGCACCTGGGTAGAGCATGCAGGAGACAGGACATGACATGACATGCTCACCTAGTAGGTTCCTAAGAGGTCAAAGTATCTGACAATCTGGGGATCGGCCTACACCTACAGATGGCCAGCAAGACGTTTTCATTGCCGTCTTTGTGTAAATGCCCTTCTTCGTCCTTGAATGCTTGTTTTCACGCCAGTCAAATGATAACGTCATCTCTACACTCCCTTGAATCCCCCGGAAAAAGTTCTAGTTCACATATAAGCTCCATCGGACGTTGCACAGACTTTGCACTGGGGAGCTGAAAGAGGGACGTCCGTTTAACGTCCTGTCCTGATTGATCCAGACATGCTTGTTTTCCTCTGGCCAATGTCTAAAACGCATTTTTCCTCAAAATAATGATCAAAAATCAGTGTTGAGTTGTAACTTTAGCCATATTTTTGGCCTGAAAGCACTCATCCATGGATTACATGGAGCCTCTAGGTGATAGAAAGCATGATTGCTCCATCTAACAGCAATCACAACCAACAATTTTGTACCCTCCGGCCATAATATTGATTTTCTGATCTAACTGATGGATCGGCTGTTGAGATTGAAAGGTCTATTCGGGAATAAATGCAGTGTTTGCTTGGAAGATGTCACAAAGTGCCATCATTTGTGTGTATAGTGCCCCTAAAGTTCAATTAATGAGGATAAAATTGACCCTTTAAAAAGAATTAGCCTTTGCTAAGATGGTCCAGACCGACCGGGCGGGGGGTTCAGTTTAAAGCGAGAAGGCATTCTCCAGAGATTCCAGGAATGTCCGGGGTTATTTATGTGGGCACTAAATGCTTGTAACAGCGAAAAGCTGCAGCTCTCACCCTGTCAGCAGCCGCCTCGGAGAGAATAGACGTTTAGTGTCGTTGAGATTTAATGGAATAATCTCAGTGTGGTTGCCTAAACACTCAGGGCTATTATCTAAGCAGCTGCACAAATATGAGTCCAGCCAGACCCTGAGGGAGCAACTTGAATTCATATTCACACTCTCTGCCAGATCTCATCTAACTCCACTTGTAATAAGCTCCTCAACGTCAAAGTGCTGATCTAGGAACAGATAGAAAGCCCACGTATGGTACTTATTGCAAAAAAAAACAAAAAAACGTATTTGTTCAAGAGCCTACAGTCCCATCTAGCGCAAATGAGGCTTTTATTGCTGTGCCTTTTTTGCCTGATTGAAAAACAAAGTCTTTTATTTTGGAGTGCTTAACAAAAGTGCGTTTCTCCATAATTAAATGTCAAGGGTCCTTCAGACAGGGGCAGGGGTGGCCTAGTGGTTAGGGCGTTGGCCACATGATTGGAGGATCGGGGGTTTGAACCTCTTCCCAATGGGTTGCCCTGAGGTACCCTTGAGCAAGGTGCCATCCCTGTCCCGCTCCTCCCCCTGATGGGCTGGCGACCTGTCCTGGGTGTGTCCCCTGTCCTTGCCCTGTGTGTGCTGGGTTGGACACCAGCACTCCCCTGTGACCCTGTTTGGGACAAGCAGGTGGGCAGAAAATGGATGGGTCATTCATTCAACTCTTAAAGAGTTGCTTACAGTGCCTGATGAAATGAAAGGACATGTATTCAACCTGTTCCACCTCTGTGGAAAGTAAAGACGAAAAGAAAGCAAGCCCATGATGCCACCTCCTCCAAACATTCCCACACCATTGATTTACATGTTGCATTTATATCTGCTGTGATCACACTAAACAAGGGCCAAAAATGAAAACGAATCAAAAGTCCACATAGCTGAGAATTCATATTGTACATTTACATTTACGGCATTTAGCAGGTGTGTGTATAAGTTTTGCCACCCCACGGGCCGATTTTCTTAATACACGTTCTGAGGCAGCGGTGACCTAGTGGATAGGGATCAGGCCCCTTAATTGGAAGGATGAGGGTTTGTGTCCCAGACCAGTAGCTTACCCTGAGATACCCTTGAGCAAGGTACTGTCCCCAACACTGCTCACAAGTCAGTGTCCCCTGCTGCCCAGTGCTCTCTGTGGGCTCTTCATGACAAATTCACTTCGCTTATGCACACAGAACTCAACCCATCCAGCCAAATGGGCAACCATGCGTCCAGTGAATCGTTTGCACGCAGCTGAATGTGAACACAGGGAGCGGACGGTCTACAGCATGATAATACATTCCGCAAGCATACAAAAGGAAAGCTCGAAGGACCCCTGACCTCAGGTTCAGCGTGGGCTGGTCAGTGTATGAGGGAAAATTTCCACATCGCTCCTGCTTTCACTCTGCTGGACTCAAGATCAGAAGAGCAGACTGATCAGTCTTAATCACGCTCAGGAGCAGTCTCTGACACAACCGTCCCCATGGTGCTCAGCAGAAACAATAATGTCCATTATTTTCCTTTTCTCCCCTACGGAACCTCTATGTCTGATAAATCGAATGTCTGTTTATTTGAGTGCATGACATGGGCCTACATAAATATCTGCTCTCTAAAGAACATGTTAAAAGAATGACTCAAACGTACACAATCTTTACACCAGATGCATCAGCCAAGATCAGCTTGGCGCTGGAGGCTAATTTAGCTAGCAAGTATTGGACGCTTGTAGCAAAATTAGCCGCTAATAATCTGTGGAGACCTGCACACGTGGTTTCAGACCCTGTACGAATCTCTAAGCATCCAACAAAGTATTAAAGCGTGGCCAGAAGGGCAGTCTCCATCTTCGAATTTGGCCTTTTAGTCACTTTTTATAGATAACAGTGGGTCGTACCATGGCTGAAACCAGGGGATGTCTGAATGCTTGCTGGTGTGTTTACTGATGGTACATGATCTCCCATGAACCATCCAAACCAAAGAAGCAAACCTAAGATACTGAATATGTCTTGGTCGATTGACTATATTTGTGAGATTTGGAAGAACTTCATAATGTATGATGGAAAATCACTTCTCAGCCTCATTGTGGGTGGGTGGGCGCCTCATGGGGTGGTCTAGTGGTAGGATTCTTGCCTATGGACCTCTAGCTCAAGAGGTCCCAGGTTCAAATCCCACCTCTGGCACTACCATCACTGGCTCCCTGAGCAAGACCCTGAACCCTGAGTTGCTCCAGGAGTACCGTCCCTGTAATCGGGACATGCAAGTTGCTCTGGATAAGAGCGTCTGCTAAATGTCGTAAATGTAATTTTTATGTGACAGTTGTTGTCCATTAAAATAAGCAACGATTTCTTTAGGCTGAGGCTGCATTTGTTCATAGAAAACCAATAAAATGTTCAGTTTTTTTACTTTTGCATGCATGTCCTCCAGTGATTAAAGTAGTAAAGCTCACACAGCAGCAAACTTCATCTGAGTTAAGGGGGAAATTATGCAAACGTAATCTTGGGCCAAACTTGGCTGCATGTTTCTCGGTGCCAAGGCATCCGTCTGGCCCATAAAAATGCTTCGACGACGATGTGTGCTTTAAACAGTTTGGATGACTGTGCATGACATTAACTCTTCATCTGCATTATGAACATCTCGCTCTAGTGAGGCAGGTCCAGCACAAGCCTGGGAGATGCCGACATGTCAGGGCTCGGGGTAAACAGGCCACTCAGGAGCCGCTCTTTGAGAAATGGCAGGGCCCTCTGCGATTGTGTATCTGAGGGATTAACCCAAAGAGCCCTGGAAGAGTAGCCATTACTCTGCCTGTGTGTGTTTTTATGACCACGGGGTGGACAGAAGGGCTTAGGCCGGGGCTTTGTATACAACACTCATCACTTGACGGGAGAAGGAGAAGAAGAAGAGGAAGCAGGACAGACCGGGATAGAAGCGGACGAAGAAGCTGTTATAACAGAGTGCAAGTCTTGCAGCCATTTAAAGGAGAATTGGGTCCCACCTACCTGAATTACTGCTGGACACATGGTCACCAAGGTCTTCTGGTGTCCCCCCACCAAGGCCTTGGACTTTATGACTTCATGTAACCTTGAAGTCAATGAGAGTAGCACATGTTGATGTTTTGAACCAGGACTACCCTCATAAACTAAGTGCTTCTTGGCTATGAAGAGAAGCAAAAAAGAAAGAAGCTTTAATTATGGCCCATTTTTTTTTCCAGAATTAAAGTATCCATATTTGGCCTCATTCTAAAAGATGTCCCCTTTAACATAAATGGCCAGAACTAAAATATTGCACAATTTTAATCGCAGTTTCTAGAAATATGTCTCTCCTCTCTTTAGGGTTGCCATCTTCAAAAGATGTTTTTTACTTTGGTTGGTCACCAACTATAGTTTTCCACCAACAAAGGAAGCTGTTGAATGGGACCTTTGACCCTACTTGTCCTGAAATGGTAGTAACATGGCTCGGTGAATGGACGGTGGTAGGAGAATGCGCCTGAATGCTTTTCCACACTCTACGGTTCAAAGCAGCCTTCGGGGTGAATCCTCAAACGAGACATGGCGTATTGTGAAGGAGTCAGTGGGATTAAATGGGACGCAGGCTCTGCCTCTCGGTCCGAGGAGAATAAAAGCGAGAGAAGGATGAAAAGGAAAAGGAGAGGAACTTCCGTGGGACAATCCAAAACCAACATCCAGTCCGGATCCTTTGATTCCAGCGCCATTGTCCTTGAAAGTCAGGGGTTCATGGAGTTCTGTTAGCATCTCAGACTTGGCTTGACCCCTGCAGACGGGGGCTTGGGAGACTGTGTGTTGTAGTGTCGGATGTGACCCAATACATTTGTCCCCCAAACTTAAAGAAATTTCCAGGTTTATACTTCAAACCCTTCAAACTAATTCATTTTGTCTATTTTAGTTTCATTTCCCAAACACTGTGCTATTGATGCCATTTTTTTTTTTTAACTGAGATCCAAGGGTTGCTCATGATTGTCACTACTTCTCAAAGTGGCTGCTGGGATGCCCCTAATCATGAGACTAAGTTGACTAATTTATTAAGAGTCTGTTACAATTAAATTGCTCATTGCAGAAGTAAAGATAAGCACAACAAAGAAAGACACACTAGTCATTCCTGCAAAGTAAAACCCCCACACGGCTGCAAAAGCTGCCTCGTTGCAGTTCGACTGCAGCTTTGATAGTTTCCTTCTTCAAAGACACTAAACGTGGAACTGAACCGGGAGCTCAACCAGGTATGTTTGTGCATCACCAAACCTTGCAGAACCCCAGCGCTCTAGAACTGGTATTGGGCACCACCAGACCATCTCTGTAGGGATTTTGGACCAGTATTATCGACATGAAAGTGTAACCTTCACATGATCTAGATCAGTGATCCCCAGTCCGTGATTGATCATCAGAGTCTTAAAGACTTCTTCTCGGTCACGTGATACGCTACATCGAAAATTAAGCCCACGAGCTTTGTATTTTTATGCACTTTGTTTTCATCTGTTTCTGTGCTGGTCCGTGAAAATACTGTTTTACATGAAACCGGTCCTTAGCACAAAAAAGGTTGGGGACCGCTGATCGAGATCATCCAGAGAGGTTTCTGACATCAGCACAGGAGAATTGGAGAATTTAAGAGAGGGGGAGAGAGAGAGTCCAATGAAATACTTCAAGAAACCTTTGAAAATCAACAGTTTGTGTAAATGTCCCATATTTTTGATACGTTTTCCATTCTTCGCTTACAACTAGGTCATACGAGCAGGAACATTACAGCCTGCTCAGAGGTGAAAGGTCTGTCATAGTCGGCCACATCGGCTCAAAGTTTCAAAGTGCAGTGTGTTTAAAAGTAAGCACTCAATATTGGATCTGCAGCTCCGAAGCCTTCGGTCTGAGATGCACCTCGAGAGGTTGAACACAGTATTTCAATGTTAAAAGCCCAGCGAGAATTCAGAAAGGCCCAAAAAGCCACCCAAGAAGAAGCCCAAGTCCATACGATCGGCCTCACGGATGCCTCCGAACCCGTTAGACTCAGTTGAACCCACTGACTCATCAATCAGAGGTAAGCAATGATCGGTCTTTAAAGTTTAAAGCCAGTCTGCTAATGTGATTTCATTGAGTCGTTAAAGCTGGATGCTGACAGATCTGGTCTTCAGGCATATCAGATAGCTGCAGTGTGTGTGTGGACACAGAGTGGCCAGTGTGCCAACTGGGCCACTAATCCGACCCCACATCCACACACCAACACACCATGTACACACACAGTCAAAACATATTACACATCCAGCGTACACACAGAGGGGTGTCTGTGTGTAGGACCAACCAGACTCCTTGCCAGGACTTTCCCTTTCCCTCAAGTCTAAACCTTCTGACCGCAATGCATCAGAAGGAATGGCGTTTAAAGGGCCAGTTTGACGGAAAAAAGCATTTAATATGGTGCAAATAAGTTTCAAACCAGAGATTAAACCATTTAATCCGCTCATTTGGAGTGCACTGGTTTTGTGATGTCACAAAAATCACCACATTTAAACACGTCTTCCAGGAAAGCTTGACAGCCGCTGAACTCGGCTTATTCACAAGAAAGTACGAAACCTTTCTGCCCGGACTGCTTCTTAAGGCACATTTTGGGTGGCCAATCAGAACAGAGGTCATTTACCTGGCAGTGTCTGCAGCTGATTCGGATTATCTGGAGGTTATAAGAATAAATGTGAGTGCGTTTGAGAAAAGGGTCTACTGGACTGTGATGGTCGACACGGCCTCTTTATTATTTTTTTTCACTTTTCTTCCCGACCATGAAGATTTGATCCCAGTGTTTGTGTTGTTGTTGATTATGCACGTGGATCGTTCACGTGTGGTCGCGGTGACTACTCTCAGGGCGCACGTTTTCCTGGGCTGCTGACAAACTTAAATGCGGACCATTATGGAGAGATCGGAACCAAGAAACAAATCGGAAACGTGCAATGAGGTGAACTGGCTTTTGTGTGGAGCGTGAGTGGTGAAAGAAGTTCACGCACTCTCTCAGACGCTTGGCCTGATTAGGGTCGCGGGCGGTGCTGGAGCCTATCCCAGCGCTCACAAGGCGAAAGGCGGGGACGCACCCTGAACAGGTCACCGGTCCATCGCAGGGCAGATACACACATCTTGGGGGACGATTTCTCATCTCCAGTCCACCTGACGTGCAGGTCTTTGGATGGAGGGAGGAAACCAGAGCTCCTGGTGGACAAACACATAGACAGGGGGATCCATAGACATCCACTCCATCCACTCCACACAGAAAGGACCCGGACCGTCCCGTCTCGGAATCCAACCCCAGGATCTTATGGCTGTGATGTGGCTCAGCTTCCCTGAATGAGTCAGCCTTGCTGTAAAGGATCAACAGTGTAATTTGGGTGGGGAGAACAGTCATACAGGGTCAGAAACACATGCAAGACTATGGGAGACAAGCTTGACTCGATGGGCGATGGTTTAGTTTTAACTCAAGGAACAAAAACTCACTTTTGGGGGGGAAGGTTCAAATGGGATTGTTTTTTGCCATTATTTTAAGTGACCTTTCACGTTTGCCCTCTAAGATGCAACTGAAGCATTTTCCAACATCTTCTATCTTCTGTGATTGTTGAAGTTGATGCGTTGGAGACAGATTAAAGAACGGGACGCTGGGGGATCTGCAGTGTGTATGTGGGGGGCTCGTAATGTGCAGCTGGCCGATTGAAATGACACTGACTAAAGACCGCGGATGTGAACTTGTACTTTTACTGATTTCAACGAACTGTTTCTCAGAAGAAAAGCCATGTTTGATTACTTGTTAGAGCACTAAAGCAGTCAGTAGGGGAAATCTGTGCCGATGACTTGCAGAAAGCACGTCTAAATATATGTATGTTACTGCAAAAGCCAACCCTCCATGTTTTCCTCCAAAGATCTGGGCCTTCTTCTATTTTTAATCTCTTGTTGAGGAGCAGTTCTCCAGATCTTCCTGAAGGACAGTGTTGTTGTCTCTCATGTTCAGTCCAGTCTCTGTACCTGAGCAGTTTGATAGTTCTGTGTTGGTTAATCCACACAGTGATCTACATCTGAACCTTCCAGCAGAACAAAGCGTCTAACTTCAGACATGAAGCAGTGAAGAACCAGGAGCAGATGATTCCAGATGATTTAACGCTGAACGCTGAGTGGGTGGAACCCCTTTATCTAGAACCTTGTTTCTTTAGACATTTTACAGCCTGGAGCAGTAAAGATTTGATCCCGTTTCTTTCATTTGGACTCAATCTACTAAAAAGAAGACAATTTGATGGGTAAAAAACAATTTTTTTTGCACCAACAAGGTGATTCACTGGGAAAGTGTAAAGTCTTCCTACAGCCACGCTTACTTTACAGACTCACACTGTCTCACTCAGATCAGATCTCACACACACACACACACACACACTGAAAAACATCTCGTAAAAACAATCTTTGGTTCATTTATTGATTCATAGCTAAATACAGTCTTAAACTTTATTAATGGTCGTCCTTTTCCTGCCTCTATTTGTGGAGAGACGGAGGGGACGGTCAGGTCGGGACATCTGGAGCTTCTACTCGACTGCTGGCTCAAACAAAAAAAGTGCTGTGGATGGATGGTCAGGAATAGTGGTGCCAGACAGGACGTGGAGAGCCAGGCACTGATTGCATCTCTACAAGCTCTATCAATTGTTCTAGGACCGCACTGTTTATTATTGCTGATCGACGGATAAGTAAAGACGCTCCCTCTGGAGAGCACACTTGGGCCTGGCTTCTCTCCGTGCTTCTGAGAGGCTGCTCCTGGAGAATCCAGCAGTTTAGTGACTGCATCTGCAATGACCGGGAAACGTTACATTAAGTCTGGAGTTTGCTGGAGCAGACTGCGCACCAGACCTCCGGGACCCGGCGTGACGTCAACACTGAACCCATCACGAGTCTTGTTGCTCAAGTGTTTCGCCTTGATGGCAGACCTTCGTGTGAGCGATCCATCTTTTATGCAACATGCAAGATCCACATGCATCATCAGCAACCAAAAGAAAGGCCTTGTTTAGATAACACATCGTCGGACGATGGCCACAGAGATGTGCTTTTGAAGAAAAAGCTGGTTATTTTACATGAAAACAAAGTCTGATCTGAGGTCAGCGGCGCATGATCGATAATGAAAGTTGGGCAGATCTGGCTGGAAAAAAATCTGATCTGGAAAAAGAATCACTTGTTGCTCTGCGAATGAGAAGAAGACTAGTAGAACACTAGTAGAACAAATCAGATCTGCAGCGATTCCATAACTGTCCAGTACAGAAGCTCACAAGGAGTCTGATATGAAAAGATTTTTCAGATTTTTGTTTTCTTCTTCTTCTCCATTTCTTCCTGTCCTCTGCATCTTCCTCTCTCACACCTGCATGTCCTCTCTCACCACATCCATAAACCTCCTCTGCGTCCTTCCTCTTCTCCTCTTCATCCTCAACGTCCTTCTCCTGATATAATCCTCGTCTCTCCTCTGGACATGTCCAAACCCAGGCAACCTTACTTTTCTAACTTTGTCTCCAAACGTCCATCCTCAACTGTCCCTTTAATATACTCGTTCATAATTCATCCAAAAAAAAATCACTTCAAGGCCTATTTGTGCCACTTTTAACAAATTATTTGCATTTACGATGATATTTTTTTTTTCCACTTTTTTGACCCATTACAAAAATACCAGTTTGTACAGAATTTCAGAAAATACAGGATTGCCCCGAATGACCCAAAACCTTAGAGGTTTTGAGTTTTAAATGAATAGTCCAATAGAATTGTAGGACTATTGTAGGATCGTCCAACTTACCCAAAGTGCACGAGGTTTAAATTACATTGCTAGGCAATAGTTTTAGCCCCCCTTGGCCAAATGCTTTTACTGATTTTTTAATTATACACCTAAAAAAAATTACATTTCAGAAAAAAAAACATTCTCCCCTGTGCAAAACATATGGTACCCTTAATCTTTCACAGAATATTAAATAAATAAAATAAATATATATGCAATATTTAAATGTATTAAAATCCCGCATTAAAAATGACATAAATCGTACGTCCATGTGAATCATGATAGTGTCAGTTTATGAGGAGCAGCATCTCAGGGAGCGCAAGACATTTTAGGACATCTGGCCACTTTATGACCTCTAACAACCCCACACGTCCACTACACAGGTGTAGAGCTGCAGGCAACATTTTACCAGCTATTCATCACTTTCCAGTTTCTGACTACAGGACTGTGGTTGGCCAGGTCTTTTCTGGGTGGTGCACCATCGTGAGGTTGACATAATGGCAGTCATTGTGCAGTATGGAGCGTATCAGACCGTTGCTGGGGTTTTTGGACAACCAGCATTCACAATCACCCAGACAAGAGTGGCTCTGCGGTCAGAAAACTACCCACCGATGAAACCCAGCATACCTGTCCCTGACCAGAGATATGACTCCAGCTCATGTAGTGAAGGACTGCCAGGGCTGGAGTCTCATTTATACACATTTACTCCATGATGAATCACGACGGTCATTAAGGGGGAGCAAATAAACATCAGCGAGACCAGCCAGAGGGCTCAGTGTTGCATGTGAGTCCATAATTCACTCAACACTTCAGGTCTGCATGGAGGGCAGAACTACCTGAGACATCAATATCATTCCAGACCTTTTCCTATATGTGCCTTTTCCTGATACTAGGGTCAAAGAAAAGTGTTTCTTGTGTAACTAAAGTGTCATGACCAACGTTTTTCCCCCTTCCAGACTCCTTTCCACATGCAACTCAACACTGACGAATCCACAAACCCAGCTAGAGGCGTCTTCTGAGAAGGACCGAAGCCTTTGACGGTGAGTGACGCTGCAGGACTGAGGCATGCCAGTGTTCTCCAAATGTGTTTGCTTATGTGGAAAAGCAAACAGATCATCCCTCTGTTTACCTAAACAACAAAAGCCCTCCATCTTTTTCAAGGACAGCTGCTGCTGTGGTGGTCAGCTGAAGCTCTTGAAGGCCATGGGGGTGTGTTGTCACCCGACTCTCGTGCTCTCCATTTCCATTTTCTCCATTTATCAGTAGGTGCAGTAAACTGAACTGAGATCAGTACTAGATCAGGGTTTTACAGCCTGTTCAGGACCCCTATTCTGAGGCATTTCATGAACATTGTCATTGATGTGCCCATATGGCATTATATAGTAAAATAATTAGGATTCATTTAGTTATTAGTTAATTAATTCATTAATATATAGCTATGCTAAGCGGGTTGGAGATGGTAGTAGGACCAGCTATGTGACATGGGTTGGAGACGGTGGTGCTGATGAGAAGACGTTAAAGAGTTTAAGATGCTGAGATTTTCATCGGGTGTGATGAGGATGAACAGGATTAGAAATGAATATATTAGAGGGACAGCTCAGGTTGGACGTCTTGGAGACAAAATTCAAAGCCCATCAAGCATTTTTCATGTCGATCTTGGACTTTTTAAGCCTATTGAACAAATTAGAACTACGCTTGGCCTTCTTTGTTTTTATCTCAAGATTGAAATAAGCAGATGGGAGACGTTTGAGGGAATGGAGTCTATGAACGTGGAGTCAGAGACCAGTGATGAAGCTCCATCAGGACTGAATCATGCGTCTGAGAGTTCCTTCTCAGTTAGTCAGCCGATGGAGGGCCTTAAGAGTGGAAAATTCTTCAGCTGTGGTTTAAAGGTACGGAATCCGTCCTTCCTGCCTAACCCCCGCTGACCACCCCTCCTTTCGACCTGCTGTCATCTCCTCAGCAGGACCTTTCCTACAGGTTTAATGGGAATGTGTGAGGTAGAAGGGGGGATGGGGGAGTGGAGATAAAGCGGTTTTGGAGGGATTTGTTTGGGGGTGGTTGGGAGAGAGTGGGATTGTGGTCATTGTGCCTCTGCCCCATGGCCTCTGTAACCCCCCCAGCTCTCCACGCTGATGACTCTATCTGTCAGCAGATGGCGAAACCCACCCGCATAGTGTTGACTCAGCCGAAGACGCAAAACAAACGGAGGGCAGGGCCAGAGCTAAGCCCCATTTAGCCAAATGCGCAAACTATTTATATACAAAATCATATGCAAAACCCTTCCGATACCAAGTTCACGAAGACGATGTTCTTCAGGCGGGACCATTTAACCCTGGACCCCTTAGAGTGGATGTGCCTCTTCTCACATCTTGGTTAAAGTGGCCAAATCGTGGAAATCAAGCCAAGCTTGCAAATCAAAATGTGAAGTGAAAGTGACTATCTGTCTTCGTGAAAATACTCCTGCATTTAACCTACACACCGTGCTGCAGTGGGCAGCCATTTCCAGCACCCAGGGAGCAGTAATGGGTAAGGTACCTTGTTCAAGGGCACCTCAGGGCAAGTTTCTTTAAAATTTAGAACCCACAACCTTCCTAACCTGGGGCTTAGTCTCAACTACTAGGCCACCGGTGCCCACCATCTTGATGGGTAGAATATATTAGGGGTCAGTGGAAAATTAAGCCATTTAATTTATTTGATTTCTTTATTTTCCAGAGGGTTCTCAAATCACAGGAAGTCTCTGTACCTGAGCAGTTCTCCAGATCTTCCTGAAGGACAGTGTTGTTGTCTCTCATTTTCAGTCCAGTCTCTGTACCTAGGCAGTTCTCCAGATCTTCCTGAAGGACAGAAGCGTTGTTTGTCTCTCTCATTTCAGTCCAGACTCAGTACACAGGCAATTCTCAGATCTTCCTGAAGGACAGTGTTGTTGTCTCATTTTCAGTACAGTTGAGCAGTTCTCCAGATCTTCCCGAGAAGGACAGTGTTGTTGTCTTTCATTTCAGTCAGCCTCTGAACCTGAGCAGTTCTCAGATATTCCTGAAGAGACAGTGTTATTTGTCTCTCATTTTCAGTCCAGCCTCTGAACCTGGAGCAGATCTTCCTGAAGGACAGTGTTATTTGTCTCTCATGTTCAGTCCAGTCTCTGTACCTGAGCAGTTCTCCAGATCTTCCTGAAGGACAGTGTTGTTGTCTCTCATTTTCAGTACAGTCTCTGTACCTGAGCAGTTCTCAACTTCCTGAAGGACAGTGTTGTCGTCTCTCATTTCAGTCCAGTCTCTGTACCTGGGCAGTTCTCCAGATCTTCCTGAAGGACAGTGTTGTTGTCTCTCATATTTCAGTCAGTCTCTGTATACCTGAGCAGTTTGATAGTTCTGTGTTGGTTAATCCACACAGTGATCTACGTCTGAACCTTCAATCAGAACAAAGCTTCTAACTTCAGATATGAAGCAGTGAAGAAACAGGAGCAGATGATTCCAGATGATCAGCTGATTGGTTTATTTGTTGATGCTGAACACTGAGTGGAACCCCTTTATCTAGATCCATGTTTCTTTAAACATTTTGCAGCCTGGAGCACTAAAACGTTTCTTCACAATTCTTTCATAGGACAGATTGACAGGCATTAAATAGTATTTTTGCACAATTAAGTGATTCCCATAAAATATTTAGAAAATGAGGGGTGACTCGAGACCTTTTCACACTATTGCCCATTTGCCAAATCTGCTTTTTCTATGTATTTGACACAAAAGCTTTAAAAATTATTTCATCATATTTACTAATGCATTTTTATGCTTATGACCAACTGATCACGAGTCAGTTATTATGAAGAGAACCCAGACATAGTAAACAGGATGTTCTCTAATACTAGTACTTAAAAAAAACAAAAAAAAATACTCTTCTCTCTTGTGACCAAGCCATTGCCATAAAAACCATGTGATGGAAACATCGTACCAATGGGCACAGCCAAGGTTATCCTCAGAAACCATTTAAGGCAAAATGAATAAACAAGCCTTCTTGTATCAGCACACAGGGGACTGCTTAGAATTAATCTGGCTGACAAATCATGGAGTCACTATTTATGGGGGAATCATGGAAATAAAAAGGAGCTGAGAGGAGATTTCATCTTCACCTGGACCAGCACCAAGTTCCTTCACACTGCAGGCCTCCACAGAGCATCCTGGGTTAAAACTGGAGTTGGGAAGGCAGGGCACATCTCGGGAGAGTTACAGAGTGCATGCAGAGTCGAGACCTCCTTTGTGGATGAACATGGAGCAGATCAATGAGTGAGGAATCTAGGATGGATTTCTGGACTGAAATCAACATCCCAGCTTCCCAGCAGCAGCTCTACGCTTGAGAGCGAAGTTTTTAATGAACTTTATCATCCAGATCAGGGGCTTTTTGTGGGAAAATGCTTTAAGAAATGTTGGATTTCTGTATTTTTTGTTCAACAGGATCTCCCTCCAGTGCACCTCCTACAGCTCGAGATGATGGCAGCTGAGCAGCGGATTAAAAGTCTTGGAATATTTGATTTTTTGGAAAATAAGTTGTTTTTTATGTAATAGATAACTAATACGTTTCAGTTAGAGAGGAGAGGAATGAAAGCGAGTAGGACAAAGACAGAATACATGAGTGTGAATGAAAGGGAAGAAAGTGGAGCGGTGAGGATGGAGGGAGTGGAGGTGACAAAGGTGGAGGAGTTTAAATACTTGGGATCAACAGTTGGGGGTGTGTGTTTCAGTTCACGACGAGTGTGGAAGAGAGGTGAAGAAGAGAGTGCAGGCAGGTTGGAATGGGTGGAGAAGAGTGGCTGGAGTGATTTGTGACAGACGGGTACCAGCAAGAGAAAAGCGTTTACAGGGCGGTAGTGAGACCAGCTATGTTGTACGGGTTGGAGACGGTGGCGCTAATGAAAAGAGAGGAGGCGGAGCTGGAGGTGTCAGAGTAAAAGATGCTGAGATGTTCGTTGGGTGTGACGAGGATGGACAGGATTAGAAATGAGTATATTAGAGGGACAGCTCAGGTTGGACGTTTTGAGGACAGAGTTAGAGAAGTGAGACTGCGTTGGTTTGGACATGTCCAGAGGAGAGACGAGGAGTATATTGGAAGGAAGATGTTGAAGATGGTGCTGACAGGAAAGAGGAGAAGACCAAAGAAGAGGTTTATGGATGTGGTGAGAGAGGACATGCAGAGGCTATTTACATATATTGAGGTATTTAAGGGCACAACAAATTCTGAGGTATCACAACAAAAACTTATACAGCAATATAACAATATACAGCACTGGGCAAATGTCTTCAGCCCTCTGTTTCTTTATTTTTTGCTTCCAAAGACCCAGACTTTCTAGTATTTTTAGGATCTTGTTGAGGAACTGTTCTCCAGATCTTCCTTTCTCATTTTCAATACAGTCCCTGTACCTGAGCAGTTTCAGAGACAGAAGCAATGTGAGACGTCCAAAGAAGCTTCCACTGACGTTCAAAGAAACCTCGGAACACCCTTCAAGAAACCTGGAGAACTGCTCCTGCAGATGACTTCTAGTATCCCAGAGAGACTGTGCTGAAGAACGGTGGTCCTACCAAATATTGACTTTAAAGCTGGTTAGAATTCTAGAAACTCACTTGTGTTTTAGACTGGAATTACATGTGTCTTCACCAAGGACCTCCAGGAATGAAGCTGGGCAACCTTGATGAACAAGCTTATGAGTTTCAGTAAACCTTCACCTGTATGATTATCACTAAGTGGACTGAGACAGACTTCCATTTCAAACTCAACAGAAGCCACCGTGGCTGACACGTCTCACGGTCCGGGCAATTAATTCCCAAGTCTCTCATTTACAAGGACACCGTTTCAAAGCCCAGACAGGAACTCTCCCCGGCCGTCCCGGTGAGCCGTTCACCGCCCTTGTTGTTGGTTTTGCTTTGTTGCTTCCCATTGAATCGGCCACTTAAGCATCTGGTTCTGCATTCAGCGCAGCCCTAAAAACCCAAAGCCTGACCCTGGGGCCTGCCACGGAGGGTCACTCTGGATGTCACCGGACAATGGCACGGCTATGCGACCCCCTTCTCACTTCAAAAAAGCCTTAACACCAGCAGGCTGACCTCATCGCTCAATGGCACTCACAGAAAACAGTGTGTGCATGGGGTGGGGTGTCTTTGTTGTAGTCCTTAAAGCTGCGTAAGCATCCACTCTATAGACGTACAGGAAAATTCACGTTGAGAAGAACAGGGGATTTAAAGGACACAATACTCAAAAGCAACGACAGCTGAACGAGTTAATCTGGGTTAAAACAAAGAGAACATTTTCACTGGCTTAAGCTCGTCAAAGACCTGATGAACTTAAGGTGAACTGTGGTCAAGGTGTCCTTACTTTAGTAAAAACATCTAGAAGTGATTGGTTAAATGACCTAATCAGTGACCTCATCATTACATCATTACATAAAAGGAATCAATAGCATGAGTAAAATTCTTACATTTTTTTAATTTAAGTTGCAAATTTGATTCCCACGGTAACAAACAAGACACTGGGTGGTACGAGAAGATCAGATCATGAAGGGATGATGGTGGTGAACCAAGGGTAGTAGAGCAAGGACTTCCAAATGGGCCTTAAGGACATCCTAGTAGTTTGTTCGAACACTATCACTTTTTGGACTCCCAAAGTTTTGAAAGACATTCCAGGGTTTAGCTAAAGCTAAAATATATATATTAGCATATATTTGAGCTGATAAGTAGCATTCCCAGAATAACCAGGCTTGCTGATTTTTAGCATCTGACCAAAACCCACTGGTTGTTCATCAACATCCCAAATAGAGCTCTTTTGGTCCATTCACCATCTTTTCTGAACATCTGTTTGGAATATGAAGGTTATTATGTTCCTTTAGGACTGAGGGTGTGTAACTAAGGGGTTGCGCTAGAAAACACAAGACTCTGAGAGCAGGAGAGGCCTCTATGTCATTCTTAAGAGCTGAGGCTTCTGATCAGATATGATCTAAGAATGGTAGAGGCGTCCCATCTGGGACCAATCTTTTAACCAGCTGGACCTAAATGGAAGTCTTTCGTCTCTTTAGCTACCCATCAGTACTAGGCCAATTACCTGGGCGAAGATCTTTTGGAAATTCCTGCACATGCTGTTCAGATGGTCCAAATTCCCAATTGCACTCAAGGGCTACAAGCCAGTGCGATAAGAACCCGTTTTGGTGAACATTTGTGGGAGTCCTGGTAGAACCTGGTCAACAAAATGACAAAAGTAGCTCTTCTGTAAAGCGAATTTATCGTAGCCCACCTATGGGATTATGAATGATATGTTAGCAATAAGAGGATAGTCATGCCCATGGACATATATTGGCCTGAAGATCTGAAGGTTTGGACAACCTTGAACCTACATCAGTGTGGTCTTGAGCCACCCCTCAGTTCTTCAGGTTTTGCTTGTGGGATCATCTCCATAGAGAACAGAACATAAGAGAGTCGAAAAAAAAAACGAAAGTCTTTAAAAGAAATTTCCAGTTAAGCTTGTCTAAGAGAGTTCTGGCTGTGCTGAAGAATAACGGTGATTGTACCAAAATTTGACATTAAAGCTGGCTAGAGAACAGCTCTTCAGTGAGTGAAGTATCTAGAACTCTCAGCTACTTCCGCTTCCTAATTACAGGGAAATTCTCCCTGGGGTTAAGGGTTTTGCTCAGGAACCCACTGGTGCTGCTGGAGGTCACATTTGAACCTGCAACCTCTCGTCTATAGATGATTCTCCTACCACTAGAACATGTCAACTCGAGTGGGTTAAAATATCTTGAGGTTATGCATTTAGAAGAACCCGGTGACGATTGCTCAGCAAAAGTATAGAGACTCGAGACATGTCTTGGCTGATCAGCATGTGGAACAAATGAAAAAACTGCTTAAAATTGATTTTATTGCTAAATTTCTCATTTGAGGTCAAAAGTGGGAAGCGCTTTCCGGTGATCCGTCCACTTTATCGGTTAAAAAAATCATAAAATAAACAAAGCCTTTCTCCAGGCTCACTGAGGCAACATGTTCTTGTGCTTCTCCACCTTTCTCCATTTCATATCCACTCAAATGGCTTGAAATGAACCCGCTTTGGATTAAGGCCTCCTCAATAAGACATGTCAGGCCCAATTACTGTCCTAGGCTACGGCCTCCATGGCTCCCTTCATGAATGTTTGAAATCGGTTGCTAAAATAGGTGTTAAGCTGAATGAGCTACCTTACACACATGGTGTCAGTGGTTCCCTCTAAAATTACTGTTTTGATTTTGAAGTCAAAACTGGAAAAAGCCCCCTGCACTGCAGAACTTGATGCACTTTTCTCTTAGAGGTTGCTACAAAACCCAACACAGTTTGAGGTGCATGTATGATTTAGCCATCCAGTTTCTGTAACACTTTAAAAGGTATTTCAAATGACCCGTATCAAGGAAAATCAGTATGTCGCCACTTTTTGCAAAGACCTGGCGACCAGTCCAGGGTGGTTCACCCTATGAGCGCTGGGACTGGTGCTTCCCCAAATCTTCGATGGGTTAATAGATGGATGCATGGATGTTATTGGGCTGTTTAAGTCTCAAAACATAATTCGCTTCCTTGTTTAAACAGCTTATTTTTGTGATGTCACAAATAGCCACCTGTTTTTAGCGACTAATTGTCATTATGAAACGATGAAATGCTTCCTTTGGATTTCACCCACACGTGCAGGAGGGGGAAGCTATTTAAAGTGAGCAATGATGGGCACGGTACCTTGCTCAAGGTTACCTCCTCAGGGCAACCTCCTCCAAACATTATGCATGGACACACAAGAAGAGAGAGAGAACGAGAGAGAGTTGCGAGTCGGAAGGTGCATTGTACAAAACTATGATTAATGATCAGTGTCTGCTTCCAATTGCGGCTGCTTGGCTAAGCAGGAGAGGGCCGTTCCCTAGATCATATCAGGCGGCGTGGCTTTTAGTGGGCCTGTGTGCAGACCCCCACTCCTAACAAATGGGAGGAATCCAGGATGCCTCATCCTTCCCACTTGGAACAACATTAGGCTGAAAAACGGGGCTGGGTTTACCAAAACATCACCTCCCTCTAAACAGCAACTTTTCAGGCATGGGACACCGTCTTGGCCCCAACGTCAACCAGTGTCGGTGTGATTGCAGTTGGTTCTTCAGCCACGGGTGTGTTAAACAGGCCGGGGAGTCTGCGTAAAGAAAAACGAGTCAGGAAAACGTTGTGTTCTTCTTGCTATGGCAACGTCATGAGAAACACATGGGCCTAGTCAAGGAATATGGACTGCGTCTGATGAAGAGAAATAGACGTCGAGCCAACAAAGTGGGACAGTCTCATCTGTAAGGGTCGTGACCTTGGCTCCAGTCTTGCTTCCGTTCTTCTCTGATTAGAGCCACGCTGCCAATGGCCCATGATGCACAGGGATTTGGGCTTCGGCATGAATAGCAGGGAAATACTTAGCGAAGGATAGGGAGCAGCCATTATGATCAAGACACATTGCAACTGTGCCAATATTATTAAATTCGTCACATTCTTATCTTTCCATGTATGACTCATGAGAAAACCTTCCGTTATGTTGGAAGGATTCAGTTTTTCTATATAATCTGTTGCTGTGGGGAAACATTCATTAGACTACAAGACAGGTCTTTTGTAATATTTGACCCATTAATATGTTTTTTCCAACAAAGAAATGTTTAGGACAAGGGCCACTTGAAGGCCTTATCCTTTAAAAAATGTAATGTATGTTTACGTCAATCGTATGCAGCCTTTAAGAGGGCCAGATTGGCCAGATTCCTAGTGCTAATTAAGCCAAAAACCAAGCAGAATTTCCAATGGAGATTTATCACTGGTACGGCAGGCCAAGGCTAGGCTTTATCCATGTGTGGGAAACCAATCCTATATGTTCAAAAGTCCAGACACTGCTTCGAATGCACCAGCTGCTCACACAGACATTCAACTGTGCACACATAGCTAGCATTATCTCCACAGAGAAACCCAGATGATAGAATGGTCTACAGAGCAGCCATGGTCACTTTGCCCAGTACCATGCATGGGCTATAAAGCTCCACAGCAGTGCATTGTGGAGCAAAGGACCAAAGAACAGTATTGAAGTCCATCCAGTACCTTTGGTTTGAGTCAAAATGGAGTTCATGTCCACCTTCATAAACTGGGTTTCCATGTTTTGGATGCACTGAAAACCTTTTAAGTAGAGATTCTACAACGTTGTATTTTGTAATGTTTTTAGGCTGCTTTTTATGGTGCTGTCCCAACAGCTCTGTAATCCATTGAGCAATGAGTTGGAGATCCACCTATGCCAAGACTCAATGGGATTGAAAGTGGTGACTAACAACCTTGCTCACAACAACAGTCACTATCTTTAGGCAAGTAAAGTACATCTCTAGCATGATATTGAGTTTTTTTAGGAAAGTTCCGTTTCTCTTGGAACTTCTCTCGTATTGTTAACGCTGGTCTCGCATTGGTTTAGCAGGTTTAGCTCTAAGATATCTTTGTCACCAAGCCACATGGCATACTTGTTAACAGCTAGTATGCTTGTTCTAGTCGGGTTCTTCCAGGGTAATTCAAGGAGCTGAAGAGATTCATCCTTGACCCATTATTGGAAGTAAGATTAATGTTGGATTTACACCTTCCTTGTTTTTATTTGCTGGGTAACTGATCCTATGAAACAAAAATATGCTTTAAACCAGTACAGGATTAAAATGTGCAATCTAAATCACCTTGAAATCCGCAGTGTAAGTGCTATAATGAAAGAAACTGTTCTTCCGGACCATTTGAGCCATAAAATGAAAGAAATGACAGTTAATGGTCCATAACGCAACCTCTTCAAATCAAACATTCACATAAAAAGGGGCTTTCTCTTTCTAAAAGCTGTAATTTGCGAAGATATTTGGCAACTCATTGAATAAATGCCAAAACCTGTGGTCGTTGGCGCTATTAAACCTTCACACACCACCAGCATTTTCATTCAGCTTCTCCGTAACGTTTTCTTGGCTCACGCCAGCTCAAGGTCCCACGGCGAGAAGGATAACCTGTCAATTAGGAATGACCCTGGCGTCTGGTTGCTACAGGGGCTTGCCAACAGTCTTCCAAAAATGAGCGCTGTGCTGCTACGCAGCTACTAAAGCTGATGTCATCAGGGCTCCTGTCTTTACTGTGTCGATCACAGGGACATAGCTATGCCAAGACTGAATAGCTGAAGTCTCCTTAAAGAAATCAATCAGCTAAATCAACGCCCTCTAATCTAATTGGGTGTCTTTAGTTTTGCAACGGAGCTTAAAGTCTTAAATCATCCTCATTTCTGGATACTTTGCTTCCAAAGATCCAGATTTTTCATTGTTGAAATCTGGGCCTTCTTCTATTTTTAATCTCTTGTTGAGGAACAGTTCTCCAGATCTTCCTGAAAGACAGTGTTGTTGTCTCTCATGTTCAGTCCAGTCTCTGTACCTGAGCAGTTCTCCAGATCTTCCTGAAGGACAGTGTTGTTGTCTCACATTTTCAGTCCAGTCTCTGTACCTGAGCAGTTTGATAGTTCTGTGTTGGTTAATCCACACAGTGATCTACGTCTGAACCTTCAAGCACAACAAAGCGTCTAACTTAAGCCAGATGATTCCAGACGATCATGGGATTCGTTTACTGCTGATGCTGAACGCTGAGAGGTTGGAACCACTTTATCTAGAACCTCTAGACACTTTGCGGCAGCACGTATACATTCGTCCTTTTATTTCATTCTTTTAAAATGCCGAAGATAAGATCACCAACATGGTGATTCCATAACAAAATGGAGAAAAGTGAGGGATAGCTCAATACTTGCTCAATAAAATAAGCCTAATATAGCAGACAAATACACCGCTCATGAACGAAATCTCAAATCTTCACACCTTTTCAGTGCTAAGCAATCAATTCATCTCAATGTTAATTTAGATGCCTTCATAATTATTTGTGACAACTAGCATTAACCTACATAGATAGTTTATTTACCTGCATTTATAAAGATTTATTCCAGCAGGAATCCATTCTTGTTACATTTTCGGAGATAAAAATTGATTACGGCTGCCTTTATGGGAAGTAACAAACCTTTATAAATGTCAATATACATTTACGTCGGTTATCATGAAGAGGACATAGATAACATGCAGCTTTAGGAACATACAGTTTGTTGCAGCTATAGAGAAATTGCTGCAATTGCAGGGGTACACTTCCTTTATTTGTTAACTTTGAAACCACAATTTGTAACAGCCAGCAAACTCCTGACCCCAAACATGGCCTGCCTGAGTCAAGGCGTCAAGGTCTACATTGAATTTTTCTGCTTCAAAATGAAGCTCGAAGTGCCCGGACGACAGCCGGCCTTCGCACACCTCTCCCCAGGCTACGTTCTGTCCTCCCGCTTTCACACGTTGGCCCCGTATTCGGCCACGAACACCACGAAAAGCCAGACGCTCCATTGGTCGGCCACACCTGTTTGCGATCGCTGTGAATTCTTGAGAGCGCTCACCCCTGCTCACAATAAAACATATGGCTCGAGGGCTCCTTTTAGGAACATTGAATGTGTCAGGAGTGTCAGCCTCCATTCCTGGCGAGCTACAGCGCCTAATTCAATTTTGTCCTTTAATTCTCAAGCTCCTCCATGAGTGGAATCAAGAGTGTCAGGAAAATGACTGCGCTGTGTTCCTCTGAGGCCTGTCGTAAAGTAGCGATCTGGAAGCATTTTCACATGGGCACTTCAATGTACATGACTTTTTAGAAATGCATTGAAAATTTTGCTTTAAAAAAAGCAACCAAGTGGTCAATCCTTTTCACAGAAGCCAATGTTATCGGTCAAAACTTTAGGAGGACAAGACTAACATTCGTTTTTAGAAAAGTCACATAGTCAGCTAGTTATATGGAATGGTTTAGCTTAATAAAAGAATCTTTTTTTATTATATTTAACCCAGTTCGCACACCCATTTCCACCCAATAACTGAGATTCAATGTTACTAAGCTGGGAAGGAGACCAGAAGAAGTTGAGGTTGTCATTAAGGTGCAAACCAGTGTTCAAAAGCCGATCCCAAAAATGAGTTTGCTGGACAATGTTGGGTTTTTGGCTTAAGTCTGGATTCAAGACTCCATAGACCAATCCCTTCATCAGTCTTCATTAACCCCATCCACCATTCTTCACACCCCAGACTAATCTTCCAGTTTGGGAGCTTCGTCCAGGGTCCATAGAGATGGGGCAGGGTGTAAACTATGCTTTTGACAAATATAAGTGCTGCAGAACGGAGGAGTGCGTCTGTGGGAGAGAAAGGGAGGAAGGGCTTGGAGTTATTGCATTTGTTTCTCGTGTTTCGAAGGAAAGCATCCTTTGAGTGTTTCTTGGGACGACGCCAGAACTTGCCACAGTGCTGCAAAGTAAACAACCTTTGCTCCTCCTTTCTGCGCCATTTTAAAAGAGCCTAATTAAACAGGGGCCTGTTAATTAACTATAATTAATGCAGATTCATCCCGGCAAACAGTCTTCTGCTTCTTCTTTTGGCTGTTCACGTTTAGGGGTCGCCACAGCGGATCAGCTGTCTCCATTTCTTCCGGTCCTCTGCATCTTCCCCCTTCAAACCAACCACCTGAACCGCCCCCGGCAAACAGTGCTAGGCCTAAATATCAGGAATCAGGAACTTCCATTTCTTGCAGCGGGACATCTAAGCACAGCAATGTGGCGTCTGGGACACCAGGAGTGGTGACGAGTATGTTTCCTTTATTTCATAATTAGAGGTACACGTAGAAGCCGACCACTCTGAAATCCTTGGCATGGTCATGCTTTCATTTGTCTTTCTTGCTTTTAAGAGGCAAACCAGAGGGCAGCCCTCAGCAGCAGGGGGTTATTCAGACCTCTTCCGGGCCTGAGAGGGACCAGCTGCGCTTACAAGGGAAGGAGTGTTAAAGCCATAGTTTGAGAAAATCAAATTACACACTTTCTCTCCGAAGCTACAAAGACTCCTCGGTCATTTGATAAAATCTTAGCGGCTTACGACTCTTCCAATTAATCCCATCTTAAGGACAGCCGAAAGTTGCCAAAAAGTAAAATGATGCAGTTAATTGAGGATAACACTTGCTTTATTTTCCAAGACACATGCAGCATGCTCGATGGTCTAGCGGTAGGATACTTGCCTACGGACCTATGGCTCAAGAGGTCCCAGGTTTGAATCCCACCTCTGGCACTGCCAGAGTCCCTGAGCAAGACCCTTAAACCTGAGTTGCTCCAGGGGGACTGTCCCTGTAATTAGGACATGGAGTGGTTCTCCATCTATGGAGTGGTTATGTTTGAACACTTTCATTCAAATGCGTAGAACTACATAGCATTTGGTCTTTCAGTCACAATCAATGGCAACCACAACCCCTGCCACGTATTGACCGAGAGACTGGCAACACCACAAGTACGTATCCCACCAATCTTCAAGGTCATACGCTTCAGGGAAGAGGGTCAAGCAACTGCCAGTCACGGCTACAGAAGCAATGTGAGTGCTCCAAAAAGACAAATAAAGAAGACATGATTGGGGAGCCTTTCCCAGGCGTCCTGAAGTTTCCTTCAGAGATGTAGATCCAGGTTCCCACATTCTCCCTGGAGGACATAACACAGAAAGATGGTGGCTCTTCCTATAATCGGACGATCGTGGGTTCGAATCCCAGACCAGTAGGTTGCCCTGATGTACCCTTGAGCAAGGTTCCGTCCCCATCAATGTTCCCCGAGCACTGGCTATGGATGCCCCGGGGATGCATTTCATTGTGGTTCTGTGCTGTTTCACTTCACTTGGTCCCTAAGCTCAATGAACCTGCCTTCAGGTTTGTTGCTCAGCAACAGCAGGATCTCCTGGACATGTTTATTGACATGTGAGATTGTTCATCTTACCGGCCAATGGCAGGAACATGTAGTGGGAGACTTCAAACTAAACAGGAAAGGACAAAAAAGACAGCTATGCTAGGTTTTGGGTTTTGTAGGGTCTCCCAGACACCACATTGCTGCGCTTAGATTATGTCCCACTACAAGAGACGCCTGTCCATCATTCCCAATAAAATATGCAGGCCTAACACTACTTGCCAGAGACAGCACAAAAAACAAGCCGAATTTGCACTAATTATAGCTAACATTATAACATTATTTGCCAAATATAAAATTTTAATTAAATAATTGTAAAAATTCTGTGCAACTTTATCTTAAGTGTTCAATATCAATTCAATAAAATGCACTTAGTTAATAAATTTGATTTTTTCATCAATTATTATATATATATATATATATTATATATATATCAAGCAGACCTTTTCAGCAACAGCCCCTCGGCCCATTGCGGGTTCCGGGTCAGTCTCTGCAGGCCCTTCATATTAACCACGGCTTATCAAACGCTTTCCCAGCCTTCCGGACGAGACGAGGGATTGGGAATCAGAATGGTGTTTGTTTTCTCAGCGCCCAACAGTCGTGCCATGAACTTACCCAGAAAGCGGCCATGGGGGGATTCGGCGGTCCGATTGTGTTTTCTTATTTGCTTTGCCACTCTGTAGGCCAGCAGAGGGAAGCCTTTCATCCTCCACATCACGTCCCAAATCCGGACAGATATAGGCGCCTGCGTCTAAGCATAATAAACGGCGGATCCGAATTGAAGGCCGGAAGTGCTGGGAAAGCGACCGCTCGGTGACGGATTAGCTGGTTACGTTTGTTTGGCCAGCAATGAGCGCCGTGACACACCTGCTTACAAGAGATGAGTATCGTTTCGGTCTTACTCTCCAATTTCTTTCTCTTCAAAGCCTCCTGCTCTGGGTGTGTATTATTCTAGGCGGCTGCGTTTCCTAGCAGGGTTGTACCCTTTGATGATCGTTGAGCACTCGTGCTTGTTCGATTAGAGCGCAAAACAAAGAAAAATAATCAGCTATAATCAGTCTGTCATGTCCTCATGTTCAAGAAAAATACTCAGTGGAACTCAAAATTCCATACCTGGTATCAACCATGGAATTGAACTTAAAATGGAAATTTGTTGAAAAGGGGCAGCGTAGTGGGTGACACATTCGCCTCACAGCGAGAACATCCTGGGTTCGATTCCCAAGCGGGACGGTCCGGATCCCTTCTGTGTGGAGTGGACAAGTTCTCCCCGCATCTGTGTGTGTTTCCTCCAGGAGCTCCAATTTCCTCCCGTCGTTCAAAGACATGCACGTCAGACCGGAGATGTTAAAACATCCTCTAGATGTTTGTCTGTGTGTCTGTCTTCCAATGGACTACCGATCTGTCCAGGGTGTCCCTTCCTTTCACCCTGCGAGAGCTGGGATAGACTCCAGCACCACCCAATTAATTAATTAGGACAAGCAGCTCAGAAAATGAGTGAATGAGAATTAGTTTTTCTTTTCGAAGGACCTTTGAGCCACTTACGTTCGTTTGTTCATTATTAAACTCTCTCAAATATAAAGCTGACGTGGCGTAAAGGTAAAAAGAGACGACGACTCTTCACTCAGGAAATTGAGAAAATGCTCAGGATTAAAACTAAAGCCCCAAATGCCATCCTCGGTGACTTTTATTGTGAAAAATCCGTAAAACACACACACACATACAAACACATGCAGCAGGGGGCAGCTACTGAAAGCACCCGGGGAGCAGTGATGGGGACGGTACCTTGCTCAAGGGTAGCTCAGGGCAACCTGCTGAACCCACGATCTTCCAATCCAGACTGAAAGCAACTACACAAGGGATGTACGATTTCAAAAGCTACGTTTTTATGATTTAATCGTTAAAGATCATTTTAATATCAGTGATGTTCGTTGTATTTACGGTTGTTAATTGGACGAACTGCCACGTGTATTAATGTGGGGTTTAATTGGACCAGATTAGTGTTCTCTCTCTCTCTCTCTCTCTCTCTCTCTCTCTCTGCCTTTCATTCACTGTTCATTTCTTTTGTCTCATTTTTCTCATGTTTTTTTGTTTTTTTTTAATTTCTCCCTCCTACCATCTCCGTGTTCTCTTTCAGTCTCCTTTGGTCTCTTTCTTTTCCCGTCCCTTTCTTTGGTCTCTCTCTCTCTCTACCGTTCTCTTTCCTTCTTTCCACTCTCTCCCTTTCTCTCTCTCTCTTCCTTCCTTTCCCTCCATCCTCTCTCACTTGTTCTCCTTTGTCCTCGTGACCTTTTTCTCTTTTCTCTCACTCTCCTCACTCTCTCCTTCTCACCCTGTCTCTCTCTTTTGCCGTCTCTGCCCCGGCCTCCCTCTCTCACTCTTTTGCCTCTCACTTTCCTTCCCTCTCTGCTGTTTCCCTCTCGTCATCCTCTCTCACTCATTCCCCGGTTTTTCTCCCGATCTTTTCCTCTTTTGTCTCCTGCGTTATCTGATTCCTCTCACTCTTCTCACTCTGCCCTTATCACTCCATGTCTCCCTTTCCATCTCTGTCTTCTGTACCTTGCTCTTGTTCTGTATCTGTTTCCAGTGATGCTGAACAGAATAAACAAAGTTACATTAAAAAAAGGAAAAACCAAACTTCTAAACGTCTTGCGCAAGTTTTTGTAGCTGCCAGCGAATAGAAGCCCTGCTTTGGAGGTTGCGCTCGAGGGCTTCCAGCCGGCCGCGCCGTTCCTCGCCGCAAATGTAACCAATTAGGCTCGCGGACCAACTGCATTTACAGTGGAGGGATTTGTGTACAATTTTTTACATTTTCACATTTATCAATTTGACCAAAGGCACCCATAGAAGGTGGGGGGAGGGGGAGGCTGGCCGTGGGCGAACATTAAACTGAGAGTGAGAACAAAGCGAAGGAAAACGTCGGCGTGAAACTTCACACTCGGGGCCGAAACGCTGCCCTCTAACCCGGTGTGCATGACACAAGTTGACACTGGGGTCGGTGGTGACATGGAGAAGTCTCAGCATCGGTGGTGGTGGTCTAGTGGTAGGGTAGCTTACCAAGAGGTCTCAGGTTCGAATCCCACCTTCAGCACGACCACCATTGGGTTCCTGAGCAAAACCCTCATCCACAAGTCGCTCCAGGGTAGTTCCTGTAATCAGGATGCTCTGGAGAAGACTTTTTAGACCTGTACACATCCAAGTATGTAGAATGCACTGCTCACACTCCCATTCAGATTTGGAAAATCTGCAGCCAATCCAGCTAAGCTCCGCCCATTCACCCTGAAGTCATAAGGAGGGTTTCAGCTCACACTGCTTTTCAAAGGAGGTCAAATCAGCCTAAGAAGGGCAGTGTATTTGAGGTATTCTTCTCTATTTGGGTCTTTTGGATCAAAAATAAATTTGACAGTCGGTAGCAGGAAGGACCAGGACCCTTAAACAACGTCAAATATAAGATGGTCACAGTCTTGGTGTTATTTTTTGTATCAGAATTTTAGATAAAGAGGACGCTGAGATGTGCAAAATAGATGATGTCTAGGTAAAATGGATGTATTTGTATTAAAAAGCTAATTTTTGTAGACTGTTTGTGTCACAGTATGTTATTCCACACTTGGGTTTAACTGGTGATTATGTTCAGAGCCCATTAAAAGCAGAAAGGCAATGTGTGGAGGAATTTGACAACAGTTGCTCTGCGGGACGTCCTAAACACTGACCAATAAAGTTTAAATGGCCTGACACTCCTGCTATTTTCTGGGCATTTTCACAGCATTAAAAAAATTAAAAAAAAAAAAAAAAAAGGCTTAAAAATGAAATATTAAAATGTAGAAAAAGAACTTTAATAAGTACATTTTCTATTTAAATAATAATAAAATCAAACTCCAGAAGGTAGGAGTGCTTGGTAAATTCATACATAAAATGATTATATATATATAATATAATATATATTATATTATTGATATTAAAGTGATTAAATATTAAAGTTCTAATAATATTTATCTCCGGAATAAAGATCTTCATCCAAAATGTAATTCTAATAAAACCGACTGACTTTCTAACAACGTTAATACGGAATGAGTTTCATTGAAAATGAATATTAGTATGAAGTTTTAATTAAAAGGATATCTAAATTGTATTTATAATAAATTCAACATTCCGAAGCACCAAAAATGAAGCTCTACACAATTAATATTCTAATAATATCAATTAATTAAACACAATTAATATTCAGGATGAATTTCGAATTCCAAAAACAGTCAGAAGGATTTTATAATACAAATAATGGCAAGAATAAATATTCAGAATGAACTTCTAATTATAATGACTTTGAGGATGGGCTGAAAATAAAATGGAATGAATTAAATTTCTAATAAAATTGCTAACCATATAGTAGTAGTTACCTTTTTTCTGCAAACATTTTACTATATTTACAAAAAAAATCTTTAATAACAACACTTTTATTTAATCGCAATGACATGAATGTAACTTTACTATGAAATAACTTGAATATAAGTTTCATATCTGCACTAAAAAGCTGTATTGAGAACTTTAATAACAGTGAATGTTCTAGTTTTAGTAACATTGTAAAGGCTGGATTGTAAAGTGTGTGTTAATGTCTCAAAAGACTGGAAAGTCATTTCACTTTTGAGTGTCTTAAAGGGGTTAAAGGGCTAATCTGGAGCTTCTGAACTAAGACTTAAGCTCAGCACAAAGGCCCGCTCAGGACCTCGCTCTTTCTTCTCCAACACGATGGTAAATGTCCTGTTCGGGGGTCGCCGCTGGACGCTTGTTGAATTTCTCCAAACCTGCATATCAGTCACATCACAACCTGGGGTTTTACGACAAACTCCACGTTTTTGCACCTCCGTAGGCCAATCAGAGACACCCTGCTCGGTCCCAGAGAGGAAACAGCCACTCTGAGCAGGCCTGGGCTAAAGAATGTGAGGGTTTGTCGGTACAGGGGAAGTTTGCTGGGGCTGCACTGGTATAGAACAAGGTATAACGGAGCAGATCCGATGATGTTCAGGCCGAGCTGACAATCCTGCAGAGTCCACTGTCGGAAATGATGTTTTATGAGCTTGCCTTCAGCGAACTGACCTCACTATAATGCAGAAATGAGAACGTGGGCTCCTCGGCTGGAAAAACAGGAGAAAGATTAGCAGCGGTTAATTGAAAGTCAACAGCACCCCCAGAAACAGAGACCACCAGACCGGCAAACAACAACAAAGAGTCGACATCCAACTGTACTGAAGCAGAGGGCAAAGTCTAGAGAGAGAGAGAGAGAGAGAGAGAGAGAGAGAGAGAGAGAGAGAGAGAGAGAGAGTCCTTTACTTGAGCCTCAGCCAAAACATTTTAATTGAGGAAGTTTGTCCTACTAAAGCAGGCCACGCCTCTCTCTCTCTCTCTCTCTCTCTCTCTCTCTCTCTTTCTCTCGCTCTCTCTCTCTCTCCTCCTTAGCATGTGGGTGTGCTTTCCTGCTCTCAAGTCTTAACACTCTGCTGAGCGCTCAGGCACCACACTGTGCTGGAAGCAAGTCGTGAGAAACACAAAGGCTCTGAGCACACACACGTACACACTCATTCTTTCTCTCCAACTTACACTCTCACAATGGATGTCAAAGTGTTGGCGGTGATGGTGTTTCTGACCATGGCTATCCAGGACCCGGAGACTGAAGGTAAGCCTCTGATTTTTCTCCAGAAACTGATGTGAAGAGGTGAAGCTGGACCTTTAGGCTTTGTTGGATCACCAGATTTGTGACAGTGGTCCTCTGACCCAGGGCTGACAAGGTTATCATCTCCAAATCATGCATTTTGCTGGCTGTTACCTGGTGGTTCTCAATGCACTTTTGTAGGGCATGGGATTCATCTCGAAAGCCTTCTTGATGTTGGGACCGTTAGGAACTTGATCCTCACCTTGTAAGAGCAGTGTCTTTTTTTTTTTCCCGCAATGCGAGTCTTTTCGTCAGCTTTTCAAGAAGGGGTTGAATGAGCTGTGAGATGTTTCTTGGTGTTAAACATCTTTTCTTCATGGAGCATCAGTGGAAAGCATTTTTCCATGAACACCTACACACGTGAGAATCAGAAAACAAGCTGATTTGGAGCTTTGTTGAGCTATCACTGGAACGTGATTCCTTCACTCAGAAGATATTTTAAAACCAAGGCAAACTTCTTCTAACCTCAACTGATCTCCTCTTTCTGTTTAAAATTATGCTTGCAGAAGGTCTATGGATGTCTTATTCACAGCCTGGACCTTTGTTATATCTGGCTTTCAGTGAGGACAGAGGTTCTTCTGCTTGGAAAGACCTTCAACGGCTTGGCTCAAAGTCCTGTGTGTCTTGCTTATCTCTGAGATTCATTATCTTCTAATTAAAGGATGGAGCCTGCTCTCCGCCTGTTGCTCACTTCGTCAAAGGCATTTAACATTAGAAAGGCTGCTAGTAATGGATGGAGATCTTGAGGCAAACTCTGAAGAGAATCCAGGCCAGCCTTCTGCCCCGAACAGTATGAAGTAGAAGCTGGGGGGGCAAAGTCTATGAATCCTCTGTGGGACTGAAGGGAGACCAAGGAGACGCGATACTACGTGGAAAATGCACTTCAGACCACTAATCAGATGCAAAGGGTTCAGTCTCGAAGCTCGGAGCGTGGGGGGCTGGAACAGAAACGCTTGAAGGGTCTTGAAGGGTCTTCTCTGCTTGATGACGGCGGAGTGAAAAGGCAGAAACTGTGTGAGGGGAGTGCTAGAACGAGAGTGGCAGCCTAATCTCTTTTTAATGATCTCGTCTGTGGACGCAGGTGAAGATCCCACAGACGTCTCAGCTGCGGGCAGAAGTTTGCAAACTTTTTTGGTGGTTTTCTGAACTGGACATATTAAAAAACGAAGCGTGCCTGCACAAAATAATAATGGGACATTTATATTTAAAAATAGATAAAAAATGGGAAAAATGCAATTTTCAGGTTTGTTTCCTGCGCAGAGGATGCTTGTGCAGGTCTGTGCTCAGCTCTGCAATCGGTGCTGTTATTTGCAGATTCCCGCCTGATGGGTTGCATTCACATGAATAAACGTGTCTTAGGAGTTCTTATGAGACTCAAAAATTTAAAAAAAACCTCTAGATGAAGAAATAGTTAATAAATATTAAGAAAAGAAGATGTTTTTCACTTTACATCATGAATCATTTTAATCGTGAGAAATGCTTCTAAGAAGGAAAATGAACACATAAAATGAACATGAACTTGAACGTTATCAGAGCTTTCTTTCCTGCTTAACACAATCCGTGAAAAAATGATGGCACTCTTGGCAGAGATTCCCAATGTTCTCAGTTGAGAATCATAACGTGCAACCCAGCTTGAAGTTCTTCTGCACTCTCTGAAAACCCCCCTGTTTTTCTCTCTTGCCCTTCAGCAAAGCCCATCAGTCTGGTGGAGCGGTGCTGGTGTCGTACGACCCTCAACACCGTTCCTCAAAGAAGCATCCGCGAGATCAAGTTCCTCCACACGCCCAACTGCCCCTTCCAAGTCATGTAAGTGCCTTTACTAGTTCAATGTATTTTGCACTGCTTTGCACAATACTGGATTACAATCGGTTTTAGGCATGCGATTTACACATCGTCGGATATTAGCCATGATCACCACATGCGGGGAGCTGAATCTCCTGGTACTTGTGAAAAGACACTCTGATGCGTTTGCCGTCTTTAAGTCTGTCTTTAGGGCCACCCTCTCCATGTTTTTTTGTGGCACGATGACTCCCAACGCCAAAGAATGGAGATGAAAATGCGGAGGCCGAGTAGGAAACGGAACCCCTGCGGGATGGTTTTTCAGATCCTTATTTCTTTGCGCCGAGCTCAGTTTTATCCATCAAACCGACGACTGCGTCGCACAAAAGGCATCATTTGCGCTCAGATGACCAGATGGATGTTGCTGACCCCGTTGGCGTTAAAGCGTCGCTGTTTAAATGATGTGACTGAAACAGCGCCCTATTGAAAGGGAGGAAACTGGCCTAGATGGCAAAACTGTAAAAAATAAGCAGATTATAAGCAGGGCGAAAAATCTGATCCGTGCGTGCGGCTGAGTCAAAGTGTGGTCCAGAAGAAGCGATCAGGCTTGATCTTGAATTTCAACAGAGGTCAGAGAGTTTGCGCAGTTTACTTGAGTAAAGGTGAGCAGGTTCTCGAAACCGTTTGGGTAAAAGTACTAAATGCTGGATCAAGTGAACGAAATGGGTATAAAGAGTAAAATGTAGTCAGCCAGTCAGTCATTTTCTGGGCCGCTTGTCCTAATTAGGCTCGTTGGGGGGGACACACCCTGGACAGGTCGCCAGCCCATCGCAGGAGAAAAAGCAGTTCTTTTAGATCTTTCCGTGACTAGTCCCATCACCGTGAGCGCGGGGCTGAAATATCGGGGTCTTGCAGGTTAAGAGAAATGAGCGAAAGCTTAATCTGTTCCCGGTGTTTGTTTCTTTAGTGTGTTTTTTCATGCTGTGCTCTTAGTCTGCCTATGTGGTCCTGAAGACTTAATTGCCAGTCGGCAGTGTGTCTGTGGACAGAGACAGAAACAGCAGGTAGTAAGTACTTCACAGCCAGTTAATGCTAACAGCAAACAGGCCCCTCCGTGTGTGTGTGTGCGTGTGTGTGCGTGTGTGTGTGTGTGCAGAGGGGTAACATTACTGCAGTATTTCTTTCATCTGGCCTGCTGAAGTGTCCTGGAGGGACTTTAGGGGTCCGTAGCCCCTAAAAACGGGGCAAAATTCCTAAACAAACTGTGTTTAGCTGGTGTCCGATTGAGCCCCAGGCTAGAGTCCTGTCCTGGTGTGACCCCACATGACCCCTGTAACCCCCTCTTCTTCATCAGCGCTGGCCGACCCGCACGCTTTCCAAACGCTCAGAGCGATTAGGTGAATATGTTCCAGATTAGTGAAGCGATGCCAAATGTTGGTAGGAAAGAGATTAGCAGCGAGAAAAGGTGCGGAACGGAGTCGGGTCAACAGACGATCACCTCCATTATTCCCCCGACAAGGAGCTGCCTGGATCTCCTGGTTCTCGTCTGGTCACAATGAGATGAGAAGTGGAGCGAAAAGCTCCTTTTTCATTCTCATAACTGCTCAGAAATCACTGTCAGCCTTAATTTGAACGGCGTACATTAGGGCCACACGGTGAGAAGGTTCTGGGATTGGTTCCCAGACGGGACGTCCTGGTTACTCTCTATAAGGAGCGTGCATTTTCTCCTCCGTGTCTCTGCGGGTTTCTTACGGGTTCTCCAGTTTCCTCCCGCAGTCCAGAGACGCCTCTAGGTGCGACCTGTCCAGGGTGTTTTTCCACCTTTCACCCTATGATTGCTGGGATAGGTCACAGCACCCCCAGGACCCTGATTAGGATAAGCACTTCAGATAATGGGTGAATGGAATGGATCCTTTCAGGGTAGCTGAGTAATACAGGACAATAACGGAAAAAATAGTATATATATATATTTATTTTTCCGTTATTGTCCTTTTTATTATTTTGTTAATTTTAATATTTTATTTATTTTCATTATTATTTTATTTATTTTATTAATAATAATATTTTATTGTTTATTTACTGTAAATAATATGCAGATAATAATAAAATGGTAAATAATAAATAATAAAATACTGCTATATTACATAGGAATAATCATAAATATATAGTAAGTAGTTATAGTAGTGTGTGATAATAGGATTCTATTTTTATTATGTATATTATATACTTTATTACAGAATAAACACCGCATTTGACGGCAGGCCTCAAACGAACTCTGACTCTCTGGGTCAAGAGAGAAGACCTGATATGATCCCACACATCAGCCCGACCGAAATGAATCAAAGGGCCCAAATCATGGACGTCTGTCTCTTTTCATCATAAACCAGTCTGACCTGGGTAACAGAGCAGCTGCTCGTCCTTCAGCTCTAACAGTCTAAACAATGAAATGAAAGTAGTGAAACTGCGAAAACAGCCCATTTCTGATGTCATGCAAACAAATTTTCAGAGGTTTAGCTCCGCCCACTCGTCCTGAAGTTGTAATGAATGTTGCAGCCAATCGCAGCAGAGATCGGAACGTATTTCAGTGAAAAAGAACAGAATTAAACGGGGAAAATAGCTCAAACTCTTTCTGAAGCTGGATTGGATAAGCCGGGTTTAGGTGGCTGCGGGACCATTTGTTCCAAGGGGCAGGGTAGAGTGTGTGTGTGTGTGTGTGTGTGTGTGTGTGTGTGTGTGTGTGTGTGTGTGTGTGTGTGTGTGTGTCGGGGGTCGTGCTGGGGCGAGTGTGGATGTGGTTAATTTGCAAAGCTGTGTGAGCTGCTGTCCCTCTGAGCTGTTAATTCTCAAACACGACCTTTTGGCGCAGAGGTGCGATATACACACACGTGTGTGTGTGTGTGTGTGTGTGTGTGTGTGTGTGTGTGTGTGTGTGTGTGTGTGTGTGAGAGAGAGAACATTTGGGGCATTCTGGATATAAGTGAAGTTCTTTTAAAGGGCCCATATCCTATTTAAAGGGACCGTCCCTTATGTTTTTCCTTCTCCGTTCGAATTATTCTCACATCCCTTATTTGTGTGGTTTTATGGACTGACAACAGACCTGTTGCTGTGCCTTTCAAATGTAAATGAACTCAGCTCTGATTGGTTGCCCTGTGCTATAAAAGGGGGCTCGAGACACTTTCATTAAAGCTCAATGATTCCTTTGAACTGTATCCAGTGTAGTCAATGTAGTTGTGAAAAAGTGTTGATACTGAACATAGCACTTATGATAGGTGTGTGTGTGTGTGTGTGTGTGTGTGTGTGTGTGTGTGTGTGTGCTTGAGAGCAGCAAGTGTAAAGTGTGTGAAGGAAAAGCATGCATATGCTTATAGGTGTGAAGTATATATGTGCTTCAGTGTTATGTGTGTGAGTGTGTGTGTAGGTGTGTGTGTGTGTGTGCGCTGTCACACTCTCTGCAATTGGAGATAAATGACAGCGGAGCTGCAAGGCGCACTCCGTCTTTATCAGAGCCCGACGTTTAAAGGGCCCATCCATCACCGGACAGTGCGACCCCAGCAGGCCAGGCCGCCCTCCCACATCTGCTCCATCCCTCACTGACCGACACACATCAAAAGCAGGTCTCACATCCGTGTGTGTGTGTGTGTGTGTGTGTGTGTGTGTGAATTCAGGTGGCTCTGGTTAAACATGCAGGGCTGTCAAAGAGGCTGAAGGCCTTCGAGTGTGCAAGAGCTGCCGTTCACGAATCTTTATCGATGGTGTTCCGCAGTTCAGCCTTTCACCCTTTAAGCTCGACTTAAAAACAAAGCCTGACTGTTCCGCCGCTCGTGCCTCAACCCGTGGCGTTTGAATCAAATCTATTAAAATGATAATGAAGAGAGAGTCACACTTCATCTCACACAATTTATAGATAAAGCGAAGAAAAGCCATAAAAAAAAAAGTAAAAACAGTTCGAAAAAATTTATTTTATTTTTTTTTTATAAAAATTGACAGAAAGCACAGACATTTTAGGAGTTTCCAAAGAACTCCTAAAATGTGTCTTTCTACATCACGGGCCCTTCTGGTGCAGCAAGATGTTAAAAGCACTGATCTGATAACACAGCCCGGGAGAAGAAACACGGCCGCTCTCTGTCCGCTCGTCTGAAACGTATCCCTCGCTTTGACCGGCTCGCTCGCTCTCATTACCAGCAGCAGGCCACGGAACAAAGAGGAGGTCTCTGATGCGTGGGATAGACTTCTCTAATGGTCATTCTCTCTCTCTCTCTCTCTCTCTCTCTCTCTCCTCTCAGTGCCAAGCTGAAGAACAGCAGGGAAGTCTGCATCAACCCCAAGACTAAATGGCTGCAGCAGTATCTGAAGAACGCCATTAACAAGTAAGCAGACACCCCCTCCTGCACGGAACAGAACCCCCCAGCGCTCCTCACACCGACAGACGGGGATTCCTCCGGGACACCTTCAATTCCGTCCTCTTATATACAAGCCCGAAAACCACTGACGGCTAAAGCGAGGCCATGGGTCACTGCTGGGAATAGCTGGACCTAGTGTTCAGGCCCCACGATCAGAAGGCCGTGGGGTCATCCCCGGCCTGTAGGTGACGGGGACGGTACCTTTCTCGAGGGTACCTCAGGACAGCCTACTGGTCTGGGATTCGAACCCACAACCTTAACGCTAAACGCTGCCGTCACTGTAGAGGCTGGGAATCATGCCCAGGTTTTCCGTGTGTCAGGCAGGAAGTCCAGTAATTAATATTAAAACGGTTGTTTTTTTAAGAGAAACTCTGCGTGCAAATGAGCACCAGTTTAATAAACTGGTACCATTTAAGACGGTGGGTCTCCTGCTGTGCTAGATCGTTGCAGCAACATGGTCTGCAGCAGTTAAAGCTCTGCAGTTCTGCTGATGGTGATCAGCGCTTAAACGCTGCTCCAAACAGCTCGCACGGAAAATATTCACAAGGTCCACCTGTAGAACTGCTCGGCCCGGTGGCAAACACTCATGGCAATCTCTCTCTCTCTCTCTCTCTCTCTCTCTCTCTCTTTCTCAGGATAAAGAAGTCAAGGAAGCGTGATAACTAAAGGCAAAGGTGTGTGTTGGAGAATCGGTGTGTCTCTGACCTCTACAGAGATATGTATCACGCGTGCACCTTCCTCACACACACACACACACACACACACACACACACACACACACACACTCTCTCTCTCGCTGGACTGCTTGCACAAACAGCACTTCGCCTATAAACGCCTTCTCTTCTGCACCATGTTGGACTGCAGCTCCACCAAACATCGAACCCAACAAGACGTTACACACACACACACACACACACACTCACGCACACTCACGCACATGCTATGAGTGCGTCTGCTGATCCGGCTGACCGTATGTGGATGAGACTGCGAGGAGAGGAAAGAACCGTGTCAGATTTGTGCCTTCGGGATTTGATCATGAATGCGAGGACATGCCGAAGGAGGGGATATGTTATATTTGAAGAATGGAGAAGAAAGTGAGAGACGAGCTTTGCTAACAGGGTGACGGACGGGTGCAGCGCAGCACTGTTTAAGGAAGAGTTTGGCAAAAAGTCCAATGTCCCCGAAACTGTCAATCAGACAAAACATCTGCTTTAACTTCGTCAGACACGCTGATATCCAGAAACGTTGCAAAATCCAGGCTTCAAAAGAGCTGCTTAGCTGTCCGATTTCTTTTGTCCATCATGAGAAAAAGACACAAACGGCTTGGATGATTGGCTACATGTGTGGGACACTGTAAACACGGGTTTTGCTCATGCTAAGGGTATAACAGTGACTTCATTTTGGGTTGCATTGGATTTTTTTTTTTTGCCAAACTACTCGCCTTTGTTTAAACTGCACTGGTCTGTGTTAAAAACAATGCATCAACCATGCAAAATGCCAATGCAACTTTCACGTCAATGCAATCCGCTCTGGGCAGCTGCTTCTAAACCTTTATTCACACGTCCTTCCGTAAATACAGAGGCTTTAAACTGTTGTATCTGCAGCACATGACCTGTGTGCTGACCTTTGCTGTCTGATTCGGACAGAAACTTCACTGTAAAAATGAAAAAGTTGGATCGTCGAGTTGTGAAAAAACACCTGTAACGGGTCCAGCATTTCATTCTGCATCCTGTTCGGTGGGTGTATTTAAGGGGAAGTCACCTCATTTTTCGAGATTTCTGCAGAATTCACCCATTGCGACCCAAAATTATGACGCGGTGACTCTTGCACAGCGGTGGGAACCAGGCGTTGAGACGTCTTTGATGCAAATATGACCCGTCTGGATTTTCGCATTAATTTTCTTATTTGTATTAATATACGATAAAAAAGCAAAGTAGGTCCTGTTCATTTTAGGCTAAAAGGATCTCATCTGAAGGCCTTTCTTTCAAGAAAAGTCCCCGAAAACAGATGTGGTGGCACTAAAAGTCATCCGCGACCACTTCTTCCCATGATCCTTCACGAGGGGCGTTTGAGACGTTGACGTCTGGTTCCATTCACCACCACTGCGGACCGTCCCGGCTACGTTTCTCTCTGCTTACCCATTTTATCCCTGCGGAATTCTGGAAAGATCGGTGGCATCGCTTTCAGAACAGTGTTAGATTGCCGCCTGGTTAAGGTGGAAATAAGGGACCAAATGTTATCCATACTGCAGATGACTGACCGTGAAGAAGTGAAATGCTCTACATATTCAGGGTTATGTTTTGTTGGCTAGCGTAGTGGATAATCTGTGTAGGAAAACGCTTAATGCCATTTACCAGTTTCCCCCCGTCTTCACGAACGCTGTCTCTTACTGAGCCACTTTAAATGGGTTTTATTTTTATATTTGTGTGTTGTATAACCTTCTGAAATATAAGGGACAGTATACAGTTACAGATTTGTATTCGTTTTAGGGTTATGATCCCTTCCAGGAAAGGCTCGTTCTGCTTTAAGGAGACATGATGGAAGACAAGCTTTGTCCCATTCATTTTACTTCCAGTGGAACAGCTATAGTGTGCCCAGCTGTGTTCGTGAAACCCTGGTTTTGGAGCAAATGTAAAAAATAATAGTGTGGGTATGATTTCAGAGGCCAAACATGTGGTTTTTATCAGGCCTCTCCAGTAAGCACTTCACTGCAGTGCATGTACTTTACTTTTTATACTGTTACAAAAAAAAAAAAGGAAAAGTTAAAAAGCCCCTGGTGTATAAGCTGCCTGGAGGGCCCGCCTGCCTAAAGAAAGGTGAACAGCCATGAAAACAGAGCAGGACAGCCTGGGGTCAACATCCACAATGCCCCCAATGTATCAGCAGAGCGTTCAACAACGTGAAAATAGAGTCTTGACCGAACGGCCCGTGCTTCAAACGAAATGTAAAGATTCAGTCTTTTCCCCCTGCAAGTTCTAGAGGTGCATGCATATCGGCGTCGGCTCTTTTCGCCCCATACGTACTGCGGCTATTGTGCGAATCAAATATAGTGGATACATATTTATTCAAAAAACGTTTTATTTTACATGCAATCTGGATCATTTTCTATATAAGTTTAGACACGGTCTACAGAGAACACACTTAAAAATGGCCCCGTTTTTAAACCCTGATACTGGTTTAGTGCAGAGTTTCTATTTATTGGATAAATATGAAGAAAATGAAAACAGAACGTGCCGTGACTCTGACTGGTTAGCGCCACCCACAGCAGGAAGGTTGTGGGTTCAGTTCGCAGGTTTGCTACCTGGTTTGGATAAGCAGCTCAGATGATTGATGGATGGATGGATGGAGGATGGATGGATGGATGGAGGATGGATGGGTGGGTGGGTAGTTGGGTGAATGAATGGATGGATGGGTGGGTGGATGGTTGGATTGATGGATGGGTGGAGGGAGGGAGGGATGGATGGATGATGGGTGGGTGGGTAGTTGGGAGAATGAATGGATGAATGGGTGGGTGGATGGTTGGATTGATGGATGGAGGGAGGGAGGGAGGGAGGGATGGAGGGAGGGATGGGTGGGTGGATAGGTGGCTGAATGGATAGATGAATGAATGGATGGATGGATGGATGATGGGTGGGTGGTACAGTTGCTACATGCTACATGCTACAGTTCTTGCATTGTGTGTTCTCTGTAGGCCACTATTCCCGCAAATCCCACATCGGTGCATCCTTCGATTTTTCTCATTCGTTTTTCCATCTTACCCCCTGATCTGACCCCCGCCCCGGTCAAGCCACGTCCAACCGCTCCCGCTTCCCAAACCCAGTCAGGTGCTATAGTAACCAATCCCCAGACAATGTGAAGGAGACTCTGAGAGGCAGCTTTCTGCGTGAGGATCTTCATGTAGGATATTTTTATTTGTATTCTTCTGTATGCTCACAGTTTGTAATAATGAATTGAAATGAATATATTTAGTCACTTTTTTTCAATAAACTTATTATAAAAAGAAAAACAAAGCCTTTGTTTCCTCTCATTGCCTGGAGCGTACTCCGTGGCGGGACGTCCAGCTGATGTTCTCTCTGGGCTGTCAGTCCACTCCCGGCACATTTGCCGGAGATGTGTTGAAAGGCTCCAGATGCAAGCCTGACACCTGCATGCGGGGACATCAGCATTTTTCACTCCTAGGGCCTTCTGAGATTAGTGAAGGAAGGGGGTGTCCAATACTTCATCACCATAAAGGAAGGAAGGACCTGTTACCACATAAACTTGTCAGACTCCGCTTGGGAGAAGCATCGGCTTTCGCACTGCTACACATTAGTGACACAGGAGCTTGACCCTCATGGGCTTAGACTGGGTATTACTGAGGCTAGCATTCCATAAACCGGGGTAAAACTGGTGGGGAAGCCCAGGGGGATGGTATCACCCCTGCATCTTGAAATTAAGCGAGGCTCTCAGGTGTAATTTGTCCCAATATAAAAATATGAATTTATTTAACACAAAGAAAGGTCCCATATATCTAACCAGCTTTAAAGTCAATATTTGCTGTGACCACCGCAATTCTTCAGCACAGCCTGAACTCCCTTAGACCAGCTTTCTTATCATTTCTCAGGAACAGTTTTCCATGCCTTTGTAGGACGTTCCAAATCTCTTCTTTGGATGTCAATTGCAGTTCCGTTCTCTGTGGAGATGATCCTACACTGCTCTGAAACTGCCCAGGTACAGAGAACGTGAAAGTGAACGACAAAAACTGCCTGGAGATCCTCAACAATATATTAAAAATGCAAGAAAGCAAATAAAGGGTGGCTCAAGATGATTAAACCAGAAACAGATTTTTCCAGGATCTTCCAGGCATCCTGATGTTGCCTGAATTGTAGCAGTGAATCTTTGGCCAGCGAGACCACATCCACAAGTCTGAGTCACCTAAATGAAGACCTGTAAGTGGTTTGAATGGACTGAGAGAACGTCTAAACCATCAATCCATCATCTGAACCACTTAAGCAGGGTGCTGGAGAGTTTTGGGAGAGTCTATCCCTTGGTTCAGAGGTCAAACATCAGAGAAACACCCTGAGCAGTCACATTAAGAGCCAGTTTAGCAACTCCAGTCCATCTGACTTGCATATTTTTACACCTTGGGAGGAAACCAGAGCACCTGGAGGAAGCCTACACAGACATGGGGAGAACATACACACTCCAAACAAAGAGAACCTTGGTTCTCCACCTGGGAATCAAACCCAGAACCTTCTTGCTGTGCCAACAAGTTCGAAACTGAGCAAAATATGGGCTTCCTGGAACATAAATCTTAGGGTCTGAGGTGTAGAGTTGACTTTTAAAGGTAGTTAATCAGTTTGCGAAAAGCTAAAACACAAAGTATTCCAGTTAGACTTATAATCATGCAGGAATACTTTATTTTCCCCAGAACAACTGAGCAGCTTGGCTCTGTGAAATCAGCCTTAAGACCTCCCAATCGACGTGGCCAGCTGTCGAAAGTCTAATTACACCACACACACACACACTGGGAGACATGCACATCACATGCTCCTCAACACCGGCTTGATGACTTCCAATCTAATGGCTTCTGTTAGTCAAACCACGCTTTCCAATAGCAGAGGGGATGAATCAACCGCCCCAGGACAGCGCTGATCTGAGCAGTCCTGTCTCTAGAGGCCTCGAGGTAATCCAGAGTGATTCAGAGCTGTTTAACTGCAGTTGCGCAGAAGTTAACGCAGCCCCTTTGACTCTAATAGGAACCATACAGACCTGTAATATGTCTAAAAACCAGTATGGCTGTGTCCCAATCCATGTTTTCATACACTTTGGCCCTTATTCATCAAACTCTGGCCGTGGAATACTCTTTCATGCTCAAGCACAGCGCTGGGGTCTCGCGAGACCGCTAAATCTACTGTGTAATTGCTTACCAATGAACTAGAAAATATACGATTCTGCAGATTAAGTGCAATTAAGTGCGAATTAAGATTGAGTTCCATGTGCGCCATTTTTTTTGTATTTTGAATATTACTGTTATATAACAATATAGAAAATATAAAAATGCATTTCTTTGTGTCTGCCTCGCAATGGACTAGCAACCTGTCCAGGGTGTTCCCTCGCTTGTCGCCCTTTGAGAGCTGGGATAGATTCCGGGATAGAACCCGGGCAGCAGTGATGAGGACAGTATCTTGCTCAGGGGTACCTCAGGGCAACCTACTGGTCTGGGATTCGAATCCTCGACCTTCAGATACTGGAGCCTCCCTAAACCACTAGGCATTTAGGCATTTAGCAGGGACAGTCCCCCTGGAGCCACTCAGTGGTGGTAGTGCCAGAGGTGGGATTCGAACCTGGGACCTCTTGAGCCATAGGTCCATAGGTAAGTACCCTATCACTGGACCACCACCACCCACTCCACATTGGTCTGTTTTACTTTTATACCTATATTTTATATCCTAATAATTTTATGTGAAAAGGGAGCTTTAATGAGACCATGTAAGGTCAAAGAAAGAAGTTACTACCTTGATGTTGATGGGACAGATCTTCGTTGCTGAAGTTCTAACCAAAAATTAAATTTTATCTAAAGGCTTATCACTTATGTCTGCTGTCCGTCCAATCCACAGGCTCCAGAGTAGAAACCGAGCCTTTCCTCCAGCTTTTGGAGCGTCAGACTGCCGTTCAAGTTTGCAGCATGTGGAAGGGAAGTCTGGAAGGGCCTTTCTTTTCTGATATCAGAACATAAGCTTGGCTGAGTGCACTCAAAGCAAGTCTGGAGATTAACAGCCCACAAGTCTCTGGGGTTGGAGGCTGCCAGACAGAACGTACGATAGCTCGAATCACACGGCGGTCTCTCGTTTCCTTCCTGAGCCGCCGCTCGCTTGGTGACAAACTCAGCTCGGCCGGAAACATCCGTGGCGTATAGCTTCCCCTGACATGCGTCCACTTCCTGCACGGCAGAGCGCTCAGCAGCCTGGTGCTGATGAACGCTTCCCTGCCGTATGCCATTTCCTTCGATAAGCCCCTTCTATAAGGAAGGGCCCATGTCCTGAGCCCAGATTTAGTCTAATCCATCTCAAGACTATATTACTGGGCTAAAGGTGAATCTCCAGAGATCGTATTGGGAATGGAAAGCTGCCAAGTAGGATTTCTCAGGCGGAGTGGAAAACACTGACTCAGATGTAAAAACGTTCCAGCTGGGATAGGGTGTAAGAATGTTTTGGGAAAATGCAATTTCATGGAGATCCTATTAGTACAACATCGCAAGAATCCTTTTTCAGGACCAAATGTTTTAGTGCTCCATGCTGCAACATGTCAAAGTTCTAGATGAAGGGGATCCAACCACTCAGCATTCAACATCAGCACTAAACGAGCCACCTGATCATCTGGAATCATCTGCTTCATGTCTTAAGTTAGACGCTTTGTTCTGCTTGAAGGTTCAGACGTAGATCACTGTGTGGATTAACCAACAAAAAAATCTGGAGAACTGCTCCTCAACAAGAGATGAAAAACAGAAGAAAGTCTGGATCTGTGGAAGCAAAATATGAAGAAATGAGGACAAGTACTGTCTCAGATGCAAAATGTCCTTCTGCAAGGCTGTTTCCAGCTGTCCAAGATGATGGGATCACACCAAAACACTTCTCAGAGCTACCGCTCCTGCAGCGGCTTCATGGCAGCCCGTAACTGTAAACACCTGGAATGTACTGTAGATTCGTACCGGTCTGGAACTGAATGTTTCCTCAACCCCTGGGGGGGCCTGAAGGGGTCACAGAGCCGCCGCGAGGTTTTCTGCAAACAGGTTTCTCCGCACTTCACAGAATGCTAACCCCAAAAAAGGAAAAAAGTGAGGAACTCCATGGTCTGATTCCAGTCTGCACATGCAAGCAAGCTATTGATGAGAGTTTAATGGCGCGATTTGTCTTCCGACTTGCGGCTGTCCTCGTGTTCCTTATCCAAACGCAGAAGCTTCCTGGGACCTGCAGCACCTTCCATTAGCTTTACGAAAGGCGCGCAATTTTTTTTCTCAACGGATGGCCCTCAGGGCTGGAGATCATAAACGGAGAATGTGATGTTCAGTAATTGTTCAGAAATTCATTATGATTAACAAACCGCTCTGCACTTGAGTTCTGCCATGCATTGAACAGCACAGCACACATATAGTGAAAGTGAAGTGAAAGCGACTATGTGTCATTGTGAAACACAGCACACGGTGAGACGCAGCGAAGATTCAACCTTCGCCTTCACCCACACACACCGTGCAGCAGTAATTTTAAGCACCCAGGGAGCAGTGATGTGGACGGTACCTCGCTCAAGGGTACCTCAGGGCAGCCTGCTTGTCTGGGATTCAAACCCACGACCTTCAGATCCTGGGGCCAAACCACTAACCAACGCAGTGGGTAGTGCTGTCGCCTCATAGTGAGAAGGTTCTGGGTTTGATTCCCTAGCGGGACGATTCAGGGCAGTTCCTCCAGGAGATCTGGATTCATCCCACCGTCCCCAGACCTGGACATCAGGAGGACTGGAGATGCCCTCTAGATTTTTTTTTTCCCCTTGTTAAAGTATTAGAATATAATGTAGTATAATTAAATATTATATTTTAAAATTATGTTTCATATATTTGAATTATGGGCATAACATTTTTATGGCATGATCATTAATAAAAAGACATGCGAAACTGTATAATGCTTATATTTCCATATAAATGTTCACGCTATTATGCATTTTATGACCACGATCCAAATATACAATAATCACACATAGCCCGGGTATGTGTGTCACGTCCATAACGGAAGCATGTACGGAAAAAAGAATGACTGAAAAAGAATTGATTGGTGGCAGAAGAAATCTAAATGGTTGTATTCAGGGCTTTGGATGAAATGGAGCAAAGAAAACGCTCCCATCTGTTCTTTAAGACCAGGGAGCAGACGTTTAACAATTAATACATTCATCTCAGAAAGGAGGAGAAAGGTGGGGCTCATCGCGACTCCATCCCACCGCGATGATGGTGTTCGAGTGCACTTCGTACGCTCCGTGAACTAATGTAGATGGATTGCATGACCATTGGGTTCACATCAGAGTAGGCAGCCGGGAGAAGAAATAAAAACCCTATGGAGTTTTGTGACAAGCTTTTATGGCCTTTCCTAATAAGAGCCCGTGGCTTTGGCAGCGGTTTGAGAACAACAGGTTTCTGACAAGTTGCATTTGCTGGGGTTCGTCAAAGCAGGCAGCTCCAGTGGAAGTAGATTTCGTTGGCCGGCCTTCCAGGGGTCAAACATCTCCTCGTTTGTGAAGCTGTCCGCTTCTGACGCGGTTTCAACATACTCTTGGCAGGAAGCTCTTATTCTTACATAAAGCAAAAGCTTCCCCCAGCCCCGAGCCTGAGAGAAAAATGCCTATGGTGCATTAAGGGAAGAAATATGGGGTGAAAACGCCGCCTGTGTCAAAGCGGGCACATCTTAGTCCACCCAAAATAGAAAAATGCCCCGCTAACAACGTATTCTCACGGTGGAGAACGAAAGAGCCGTCCAGCCACATTCCGAGCAGCCGAAACCTCACGGGCAATTAGCTCCATAAAGCACGTTGCCGATTTTACACAGTGTCACTCGTTTGGTTTACCGCAGCCTTTAAATTCTCTTAAATAACCAAAACCTTGATGGTGGATCTCGCGGTCCGGAGAAAAGCTGTAAAATCTCAGCAGACAGCACGCAAACAAGCGCTTATATGTTATCCCGAGAGCCTGAACGCTAATCCTGTGGGCAAACTGAATGGATGCGTAAGGCCACTCGCGGACAGAAGTGTTTTACGGCTTCCTCCTGCGGGTAGAGGAAGTTTTTGTTGGAGGCCGTACAATCCGCGAGGGCCAAAAGGATACGTGTGCGGCCTTCTGGCTTTCATGCTCTTCGCTGGGCGAGAAAAAAACGGTCCCTGGGTCTCCGCAGGGACCCTCGGGCTCCTGCAGGAGCAATAACGCGGACGGAGGATTAACTTCCCCCACGTCCAAAGAACAAATCTCTAATCTAGTTCTGACAGGAGAGTAAATTACTGCACTGTAGCATATCAAATACATGGGACGGTACCTTGCTCAAACGTAACTCAGGGAAACCTGGGACTCGAACCCATGACCCTCTGAGACTGGAGCCTAGTTCCTAACCACTAGACCACTGCTGCCCCACGTCAGGCGCCCCGTTTTACTTTTATACCAGTTGGGAGAATAAATGAAAAACCACGGATGTGTCCAGAAGGACGAATGGGGCTACAAATCTTTCGACGCTAATCGTAATAAAAGTAACGTTAGCATCAGATAATGAAATGCTTGCCAAGAAGACAAAAAGAGAATGGCCATTCATCATTCAACTAAAGTGCCCTGATTATTAAATAAACACAGGTAAATAAGTGGGCTGAGCACGATCAGACAGCAGACAGACCTCACACAGGTCAAAGGTCATGAGACGCCAGCTTGGCTGCACTGATGGATCTTCTCAGGGCAAAGCCCTCGGGGTATACCAGGGAAAGGGGGCAGAGTACCATGGATCATGCGGAATTAATTCCAAACACAGTCTAAACAGTGCCGTCTGAGTGCAGACACCATTCGCCCTCCCCAGTCCCGGTCTACTGATACGATCGCCGATCCAAAACGGCAAATAGTCTCGTAAATCATAAATAAAAATCATAAATACTCTGACATTTACATTGGCATTTATGGATGGAAAATAAAAACTACATCAGCGTGCCCAGGCGAGCTGGGTGGCTTCGAAAATAGGGCCGGCCGATTCTCACTACAGCTTATTCCCATAGCACGAGGGAGGGCGGAGGTCTTCAGACTATAGGAGGATGGAAGGGACTAAGAGGGAAGTATGTACATTTATATATATAAGAGACAAAAGCTACTTTCTGTAAGAGAGTTTAGTCCTAACCAGCTCTAAAATCAATGTTCACCACCACCACCGTTATTCTTCAGCACAGTCTCAACTCTCTTAGACCAGCTCCTTTCTTCAAGTCAGGAACGCTTCTCCAGGCTTGCTGGAGGACGTCCCAGAGCTCGTCTTTGGGCTGCCTTTTGTTTCCCCTGTGGAGATGAACCTCCACACTTCTTCTGAAACTGCTCAGGTACAGACTGAAAATGAGAAGCAAAAACGTTGTCCTTCAGGAAGATCTGGAGAACTGTTCCTCAATGATACACTAAAATGAAAGAAATTCAGTTATACTGGCATTCGTATTTGCAATAATAAAAATTGATATTTTTCGAAAAAGCAGGACCTGGGCTCGATTCCCAAGCGGGACAGCCCGAGTCATTCCTGTGTGAAGTTTGCTTATTGTCCCCTGGGAGCTCTGGTTTCCTCCAATCATCAAAAGAACGTCAGGTTGACTGGAGATGCTAATGTGTCCTCCTAGGTGTGTGAGTGTGTTTGTCTGCCCAGTGATGGATTGGCAACCTATCCTGGGTCTCCCCACCTTCTCGAATATACTCAAGCCCTGTCCACGACCCTAATCACCTCAAGTGGCTCAGAAAATGAGTGAGTGAGTGAAAAACTCAGCAAGAAGGGCAAACGTTGCATAACATTTCTTATGCCCAGTCATCAGCATGACACTCCTTCCACGATTGGTGGAAAATCTAAATTCAGAAACAAATCAGCTTTGCCCAAAGGGTGAACAAAATACGACTCCCAACAGCTCTCCTTGGCCTTGCCATCTCTAACCTCCACAGCAGACCTGAGCTGGTTCTCCACAGCTCAAGAGAGGCTGCCAAGCCTGCCTGGAACCAAAGCCAAGGATCATAAATTGTTCAAATCAAACCCAAGATAAAGAGCAACTGGGGGATCGCTGGGTGGCATGGTGCTGAGCACTGTTGCCTCACAGCGAGAAGGTTCTCCAACTTCCAATTAGGGTTCTTTCTGTGTGAATGTTCTCCACCTTTCAGAGCTGGGATAACGCCATCTGCCAAATTAGTTCAGCAGCTCATATCATGGATAGATGGGTGGAAATCGAGCACAAGGCCTAAAACACGTCAAGACGTCTTTGTACTTGGACAATCGCGGGAGAGCAGAACCATCTGTCCATCTGCAGAAGCAGAAACAATGCTCAGGTCTGTTTGGGATTGCTTAACATCTCAATCCACAGGGAGGGTGTGATGATTTAGGCTTTGCAATGCTGATGAACCAACTTAAAGCTTCCATCACTTGCCTCATAGCTCTCAAACGACAGAAGCAGACATGCCTTGGCTGGGAGGTTATGGGAAAAATTGCGTTCCACCAACAAACCATCGCTCAGAGTTTCCAAAGCCAACATTTCCCTAAACTTCATTTCCCATCATGCAAATGTCCCTCCATCAGACGTGTCAACACATTCCACGCCACTCTCGGCCGGCCTGGGCGATGCCCGGGGAGTCACCCTCGCAGGCCTGACCACAGCTTGATTGATTCGTGTGGACAGATGAGACAAATGCATCGGCTTAACCAAATACGACTTAGTCCTGCTCTTATTTATTTGGATCTGCATGTCTTTACGTCGCCGCTCTCGTTCCCGCTCTCACGTTTTTTGTTATTTTTTCCTCCCTTTTTTTTCCCAGGATAATTACACAGGCCGTCACGTCACTCAGAGCGCTGCTGAATAGCGTCTGCAGCGAAGGGGCATTTTTTGCTTTTGCATGACAAAGAACCGAGGCGTCTGAGGGACTGTTGGGATGTCGTTGTCCACAATGCAGCCCACGTCACCTCAGAGCGCACGTGTCCCCGCTTCCCGGTGTCTGGACGGGTTGACAAATGAGCGATTAATAGTTTGCTTCGCAGACACTCTTCCAACACGTCGGATTCAACTCACTGAGATCAGAAGAGATCGTGTGGTTTCGTGTCCCTTCACGGAAACAAGAAGAGGAATTCTGCCAAAAGGGTGAATTCTGGAACAGATACAAATGTCCTCCTAAATGGACAAATTGTCAGCTTTCAAATAAGCAAACAGTCCATTAAAATGTGTCTGTGAAACAGCTGGACTGAATCATAACATGGTTTTGATAGACTCCCGTTAGTGGTCAGTTCATCCATTTTTTTTTTGTTTTTTTTTTTTGTTATTTTTACGAACTGAATCCAGAAACAAAGTGTCACATTATAATCATTTCATGTCAAAATGAATGAATATACGCTATTTTTAATTTACAAATTATTTTAGTTTGCGAAAAAAAAAAAAAAAAAAAAGCCCAGTTGTCTGCCCCAGCCTGATGGGCTTTAAAATCAATAGTTAATTATTTTTTTCTTTAAAATAAATGAATAAAAATAAATTCAATAAATTAATACATTGTAAATGAATAAGCCCTTCCTTTTTAGATTTAGATTTGTTACTGTGTATATAAAACAATATGTTTGTTTTCTTTCCTTTTCCCTTCAATGTCCATTTCTTCCGGTCCTCTGCATCTTCTTCCTTCAAACCGACCCCCTGCACGTCCTCTCTCACCAAGTCCATAAACCTCCTCTTTGTCCTTCCTCTTTTCCTCTTTCCTGGCAGCTCCATCTTCAACATCCTCCTCCATCCTCGTCTCTCCTGTGGACATGTCCAAACCAACGCAACCTTCTTCTCTAACGTTGTCTCCAAAACATCTAACCTGAGCTGTCCCTCTAATATACTCGTTTTTAATCCTGTCCATCTTCATCAACTCCCAATGAAAATCTCAACATCTTTAACTCTGACACCTCCCGCTCTGCCTCCTGTCTTTTCATCAGCACCCCCGTTTCCAACACGTATAACATAGCTGGTCTCACTACCGTCCTGCAAAACTTTCAGAGAGGAATTTCAGATTCAATGTTAGCGTGGCCTGCTCTAAAAACAGCTGCGTACGAGATGACTTGAATCAAGTGGGTGTGAGCACAGAAACACTTTGCACTGGGATGCGAGTGTTACTCACATCTCCAAATTACTCTGAGTCAGTCACTTTATCTCAACCTGCCTCCAAAGTGCCAGAATTACTGATACTGGGATGGGAAACCTTTCAAACATAATGGACTGCCAACTATTGCTGCATGGCTCGACTTATTACTGATTGCAGCAGCAGCCAGTGATGTACGGGGTGCTTCTGAAGGAGAGGAGGTAGCAGAGGGTCATTTTTTAAGAATGCATCCTTTTTAAGCTTGGTCTTCTTATTAAGCTTCACAGGTTTTGTCACATTTACTATCAAAGTTTGCGAGCGCAGACTCACGCACAGGAGCAATCTGGGAATCTAGAGCCTGAATCGCATGTTTTTGGATAGTGTGGAACATACATTTACATTTACGGGATTTATCAGACGCTCTTATCCAGAGCGACTTCCATGTCCTGATTACAGGGACAGTCCCCCTGGAGACACTCAGGGTTGAGGGTCTTGCTCAGGGACCCAGTGGTGGTAGTGCTGGAGGTGGGATTAGAACCGGGGACCTCTTGAGCCATAGGTCCATAGGCAAGTACCACCACTAGACCACCGCCAACATAGATGGGGAGAACCTGGGTTTCAAACTTCACACTGAAAGGTCCCAGAATCTTCTCACTGTCATGCCCACTGAGTGCATCAGTCAGAGGAAACAAAATGCAGAATGCATTGAATGCAAAAGACCCAACGGCTTATGATAAAAATCCATTTCTAATAATAAAAGAACTGATGGAAATTTTTTTAACATTATAACATATTTTCACATCTGCTATCAGGGCATTTCATAAGTCAAAACCTCCTCCAGTGACTTTAATTCAAGTCATTCCCCATTTGGTTTGAGGTAGAAAAACTGTGGAGAGACTCTCCAGAGTTCCCGGACTGTCCGGCGTGAAACATTTCTATGGGAATTGGACTAAACTTCATTCATCTTTGCAAATATGCATGAAATGCCTGACTGGTTAAAAAAGGGGTCAAGGCCAGACCTACAGTGGGGAGGTTAAAGGCTGTAATGGATAGTAGCAGTGGACCTACTATTCTACTTGGACAGCCCATCGTTTAAAACATGGGAAAAAAACAACCACTGCTTTCTGTTTCTCGGAGGACAGTGAGCCTTTAGAGTCCAATCAATTTGAACCACTGAGGAGCAGGAGAGCCAGGGAGGAGAAGGGGAAGGACCGACATTGTGCCATGGGACAGGCCTTGGATGTATATGTATGGGCAGGGGATGACCTGAGAGGGGGTAGAGCATGAAGAGCACAGTCAGGTCACGGTGGAAGCTAACGAGAATGCTCCAGTAGTGCCAGCAGAAGTTCCGAGTTTATATATAAATGGTTTGAGAATATGCCCTGCTGGAGTCTTGACCTCAGTCAGTTTTTTTAATCTGAACCCAACAACAGCCTAGACCCCCTGTAGCTCAACTAACTCAGTCGGAATTGTGCAGTAGCCAAAGATGGAATTCTGTCAGGCAACATTGTAACCCAACAAATTCTGTCCAAACTGCACTATAGCCCTAAACATCTGGTCAAACCACATTTTAGCCCAGCAAAGTCTGTCCAAACCACACTGCACCCAACATACTGGTAGAACTGCACTCTAGCCCAACAAATTCTGCAGAACAACAAATTTCTTTCGAAACCAAAGTGTAGCCCAAAAAATTCTGTCCAAACTGTACTGTACCCCAACAAATTCTGTGTGAACTGCAATGAACCCCAACAAAATTCTTACTATACCATACTTTAGCCCAACATAGTCTGTCCAGATTTAAATTGATGGCATTTAGCTGACAGTCTCATCCAGAGTGACTTACATTTCTTAACTACAGGTCTTCCTGGAGCAACTCTGGGTTAAGGGTCTTGCTCAGGAACCCAATCATGGTAGGGCTGAAGGTGCGATTCAATCCTTTTGGTCTGTAAGCGAGTATCCTGCCACTAGGCCACCACCACTCCAAACAGACATTTATGGCATTTAGCAGACACTCTTATCCAGAGCGACTTCCAATTCCAGCTTACAGGGACGGTCCCCTTGAGCAACTCAGGGTTAAGGGTCTTGCTCAGGAACCCAATGGTGGAAGTGATGGAGGTGGGATTCGAACCTTTTAAACAGCATGGTAACCCAACAAACTGTACAAAAAGCATGATGGCTCAACAAATACCACATTGAAGATGTGTCCGAACTGCACTTTAGCACAATAAATTCTGTAGAACTGCTTTTTAGACCAGCAAAATCTGTTCGAGTGGAGAGCATGATCAACCTGGACGTGAAGCCAACCTCAGCCCAGCAAATATCTGAGAAAGGATGTCGAGAATATTTTAAGCTGTAAGTAATGAATATCTTTGTGCATCACAAACAGATTTAAGTGCTTTGGAAAGTTTCTTACTTACTAGTCGTGCAAATAAGGCCCCAGTAAAAACTCTAAACTGTGCATGGAGTGTCAGTGTGACTGTGCAAGCGTCTAAACAGAAATATGAGAGGCCATATTTCTGGGGTCAACCCAGACGTTAGATTTCTGAAAGAGGGAGGGAAGCTTCCAAAAAAAGGCAGTAAATGAACATTCTGCACATTCACGGAGCTAGTAGCCAAGGTAACGGGTCAACAGGGGAGGAGGGATGAAGGGTAGCAGCATCCCAAGTAAAGACCCTCCTAAAGACACCCTCGATCTTTTTCCCGTAATAAATCAGTTCAAACATACCCGCCATGACACCACGTCCCAATGAATCATGGCATAAATAGACATTTTTTTGGTGAATATTTGACAGTGAAGATGTTTCTGTCTTCATGTCTGGCGGAATCTATAAAATGGCGATGGAGATGGATTCACAATTGCTTTCCACACGTCAGACGAGACCTGAAAATCTCTCACAATCTCAGTGATGGTGTTGAATTTAATAACGTCCCACCGGGCACGTCACTTCTAACCATAAATGCGATTATATGAAGGTATTACGAGTGAAATAAGCCAGAGAATGTTTGAATTAGCACGCTTTGCCTCTCGATTGTCAACAGGGCGTTTAAAAATATGATGTTTTTCCAGGGTAATTATAGACATTCCTCTGATAGATCATGTTTAAAGCTTTCTCAGAGGCCGCATCGAGCTGAATTAGATGCCGCTGGGAGGGCATGGAGCCAGGCTGAAGTGAGATGAACGACCCCTTGCTAAATGCAGTTCGACTAGCCGTGTTTACTTTGGAGACAACGGCCTGCCGGCGAGCAGATTACATCAACAAGAGCGCAGCCTCAGCTCTGTCGAAAGGCCCACGGTGGTGTCTGGAACCGTGTCGACCTCCCTCTGGAGCTGCATGGGGTGGAATCCACTTCATTGAGAGGGATCACATGACAAGGAGACGTTTGACTGACAGCAGTACTGCGCCCTAATATGTACCCTTGGGGTTTCAGGTCCAATCTGCACACTCAGCAGGATGAAACGACAGAATTTATTGGAGCCTCTTCAATTGATATGCTCAGTAAGTGAACTATTTGCCTGCCTTGCCAGAGCAGAGTCTCATGGCAGTTCGATTGTGGAGCATGTAGACTGTTAGCCACTTCAGGGCAACAGGAGGAGGAATAAAGCTAATACCTCTCATATTCACAGCTAAAACCGTGAGTCTCTCTATCCAGCACAGGGGTCAACTGCTCAGCCTGAGCCCACACTTCAGAGTTTGAGAAGTGGATCATTTTATTGCACAATCAGAGAGGCATCCCCCCTTGTTGGTTAAGTTCACCTGAAGGACGTTAAGCCTTCTCCGAAAGGTACCATCATCAACTCCTCAAAAATTCACAGATGGTTTAGGGACAATGCCCAAGGTTCGGAAGGTTGTGGGTTCCCTGAGGTACCCTTGATCAAGACAGCATCCCCGTCACTGCTACCCGGGCGCTGGTGTGCCTGTCCCCTGCTGCATGGTGTCCATTTCACTGTGTGAAGCCTTAAACCTTCAAAACAGCAGCAAAATGTGCCAAAATATACCACCCGAGACTTAATGAAAGAAATGGGGAAAAAGTTTAGGCTGCAAGGTTCTAGATAAAGGGGTTCCAACCATTCTGTGTCATCAGCATCAGCACTAAATGAATCAGCTGATCACCTGGAATCATCTGCACCTGTTTCTTCACTGCATCATATTCTCGTTCATGTTCTTGTTCTGCTTGAAGGTTCAGATGTAGATCACTGTGTGGATTAACCAATAAAAAACAATCAAACTGCTCAGGGACAGAGACTGGACTGAAAATGAGAGACAACAACCCTGTCCTTCAGGAAGATCTGGAGAACTGTTCCCTAAATATACTTAGAAAATAAGGAAGTCTGGCACTTTGGAAGCAAAATATGAAGAAACGAATGGTGGCTGAAGATTTTTGCGACGTGGGTGGCTTTCCTGTCTCACAAAGTTTACTGAAGCACTCTCTGTTCATTCTCACCTGTCCTGTACGTTTATGGCCATTCCCTGGTCAAAGCCCAGATCAACATACTGTAGTAATCACGGTGTGATGGATGCCTGTTTGTTCAGGAACACAGTGTTGTCTCAGTCAGAAAAACACATCACAATCTAGCAGTGTTTGAAACAAAACATCCACTTGGTCAGACTCCCAGCTCAAAGAACACCTCTCTCCTCCTTGTCCGTTCATTATGTAGCCATTTCTGTAACACATACCCTTCTGGGCCCGTCGCTGGACCTTTGCTGGCCACCACGGAGGTCTATAGTTGAATTTCATTACAAGTCCATATGGTTCACATACCGGCCAGAAACCCGCAGCAACACCAGCTCGGCTACAAGGGCCCATTGTCCAGTCCAGTCCGTAGGGGATCGTATTTAATGTACGATATTAGACAAACAAGGCAGGACGATATTTAATCCCTTTAAAATGATGCAGTTCGTCTTAATTTGCAAATTCATGCTTGAACTTTAGCTTCAGTGGGAAGATCACAGTGAAGTCAATTTGGATCAGGGGCTGGGATTGTTCTACTGGTGTGACGTGGGTGAAAGAGGAACAAAGCTTTGATTCCTCTCGGTACCGCAGGCGGTCGAAGGGAGCGCTTATTTATTCTGCTATTTCCACAGAGGATGCAGCAGGGAGGCATCTGCCAGGGCAGATTCTGTTTGGATGAGCCTTATTCAAGGTTCTGATTAGAAGAAGGAGGGCCACGCGGAATGAGACCCATCTGTGGAGAGCACCGACGATGCTCGGGAATTTGAAGACGTCAAAAATTGCTTGTCTGTTAAAGATGAATCAGGTTTCAAACTTCATGTTTCAGTCAATACCCTGGAAATACTGATGCAAACGTTATGCATTATATGGCTCAGCTGTAACTGTTGGACACACGCTCTTCATCCAACACTGTCCATTTTTCCAGATGTTCCTGAACGTTCATCTGAAGAAAGCAGCAGTCAGTAAGCAAGCAGAATTTTGGAAACGTCTGTAGAAGAGCACTCAAAATACAGAGGCTCTTCGTGGCTCCAAGAGCCCCATTTCTGGGGGCCCTTATTAAACTGTTTATAAAAACTGTTTATTAAGTGGGTGGTCGGAGATACAAGGTATTGCACTGTAATTGAACAAATTTAAATGTAAATATTCAGAATTGAAGGAGGAAGATGCAGAGGACAGGAAGAAATGGAATCAGATGTTCCGCTGTGGTGTCTCCTAAACAGGAGCAGGCAAAAGAAGAAGAAGAAGAAGAAGAAGAAGAAGAAGAAGAAGAAGAAGAAGAAGAAGAAATGTTATTATTCTGAAATAAATACAGAAGATCTCTCATTTTTGATCTCAACCTCAATTAATGAAAATTGGTCTTTAATATATAAAGCTATTATAAATCATCAAAGAAATATACCCAATTATTTTCAACATTTTAAAGCTTTAACACCCCAAAGTCATGTGACACGATTAGCAGATTTTTTGGGTACAAAATCTCAATTTTTTATTATTTTTTTCCCAGGAAACAGTTTGGATATATGCTCAATTTAGTTTATCTACTAAAAATAGCAAATGCCATTACTTTCGCATGGGCCAGATTTGGACCAGAGGTGCCAAAACATTTGCAGACGGCTGTAATTATACTGAAACCCTACTGCAAAACATCAGCGATCACCCTAAACCCGTTAATTCTGGGTTAACGCAAAATTAAAGGCTTGATATCCAAGTCTTGCATCTGGAGGTGGTGTGGGTGTCACACGGGTTGCCTCTCTCCAGACTGCAGGCTTGTGAGAAGGTGTCGAGAAGGTGAGCGTGCTCAGGAGCACCCAGTAGGTGTGAACGATAATAAACTTGGGCTTATTGGGAAGATCAGAGCTGCACCGTATACGGATAAGCAATTAAAGCTAGCAAGTAGGTCCAGGCCTCTCCTTCCCTGCAGCTGAGAAAATAGACCCGCTGGAGGAAATTGGGGGGTCAGTCGGCTAGAAAGGGGGCAGCGATGGAGGAACAGAAGGTAGAATTGAGCGTAAAATAATACAGATGGAACTGGGGGAGGGTTCGTCATGCTAGCCATGTCCTGCGCGTATACATGAAGACATCAAGCAGGACACCATGCGTAATTACACCCAATGGGACACCTCTAGAGGCCTCTCATCAAGCCCTATACGTACAAGGTGGGGAAAAATGACAGATTTCGTTTGGGGAACGCCACGTGTGATTCATAGCCGTGGACGAAAACCAGGAAGCCAAGAAGCCTAAAGCATACAACAAGCAGAAACAATGGAGATTGCTGAGCAAATAACCCTAAATTTGGCACTTCTTTCTTGGAAAACACTGCTTGTAGCACAAAGAATGAGAGAAAAACACCATGAACATGGGGCAGAAAGACAGACAACAGTGTTCGACAGTGGTGAGAATGCTTCCAAAGCTAACACATGGCAGTCCAGTCTTTATTTCCTCTGCTCCCAGTTCGGCCTTGAGCTGTTTCAAACCAACGGACGTTCGCTTTTCTCAGCGTTCGTTGTAACGATGGAGCCATCTGGGAGAGTTTGAGTGACAGGTGTAATGTGGGACCCACTTTATTTGGAAAGTACAATCCAGCTGCCTACAGATCATAAGCTCTCCGGTTCATTCTCAGCAGTGCAAGGGATAGTCATAGTGATGGTCAATCAATTAGTAATTCTAGACAGAGATGGCAAGGAACGCATTCTTTACTTAAGCAGGAGCTCAGACACACTCTAGTAGAGGTTCTGAAAGGTGTTCAGAGCAAAACAGTAAAAAGTAAATGTACTGAGAGTATAAAGTAAAAAGTACAGGAATGTACTAAAAGTTTAAAGTAAAAACTACAGGAATGTACTGAGAGTTTAAAGTAAAAAGTACAGGAATGTACTGAGAGTTTAAAGTAAAAAGTACAGGAATGTACTGAGAGTGTAAAGTAAAAAGTGCAGGAATGTACTGAGAGTGTAAAGTAAAAAGTGCAGGAATGTACTGAGAGTGTAAAGTAAAATACAGGAATGTACTGAGAGTGTAAAGTAAAGGTACAGGAATGTACTAAGAGTGTAAAGTAAAAGTACGGGAATGTACTGAGAGTGTAAAGTAAAGTACAGTAATGTACTTAGAGTAAAGTAAAAAGTACAGAAATGTACTGAGAGTGTAAAGTAAAAGTACAGGAATGTACTGAGAGTGTAAAGTAAAAGTACAGGAGTGTACTGAGAGTGTAAAGTAAAGGTACAGGAATGTACTAAGAGTGTAAAGTAAAAGTACGGGAATGTACTGAGAGTAAAGTAAAAAGTACAGGAATGTACTGAGAGTGTAAAGTAAAAGTACAGGAATGTACTAAGAGTGTAAAGTAAAAGTACGGGAATGTACTGAGAGTGTAAAGTAAAAAGTACAGGAATGTCCTGAGAGTGTAACGTAAAAAGTACAGGAATGTCCTGAGAGTGTAACATAAAGTACAGCAATGTACTGAGAGTAAAGTAAAAAGTACAGGAATGTACTGAGAGTGTAAAGTAAAGTACAGTAATGTACTTAGAGTAAAGTAAAAAGTACAGAAATGTACTGAGAGTGTAAAGTAAAAGTACAGGAGTGTACTGAGAGTGTAAAGTGAGACGTGTCTCCTCTGAAGGACGTCTGGAGCGTCTGTCTGTGCTGAAAGTGAACTGAATCTCACTCCATATTAATAGAATTAAAGACTATTAAAGCCTCGAACTTCAACTCCAATAAAAACAATCTACTGAAAATAATCCACATGAACTTCACCGCTTCACTTTCATCACCGTCTCTACTAGTTCTCCATCACGGACACACACTCAACACACCCTGAACTCCACCGTCCACTCTCCCTGTCCTCTCTCTCACTCTCCTTCACTCTGTCCTGCACCGACGGACACACAGAGGGACGTCCTTTCTGTGTTTGTGTCCATTTAGTCTGAGACGGGTCCTGATGTTGGGAAGGTTATGGAACACAAAAGTAATGGGGGATTCTGAAGATGGAAGGAGGAGGAAGGACAGATATTTGGGCTGAAATGCAGGGAGGGAAAAGAAAAACCCATCAGGTATCTGAAAGCTCAGAGTGTATCCCTCCACTTTTAACGGATTTTTAACAGCATGATTAAAGCTGAGAGAAAACAATGTCTCGGGGTATTCATAACCACTTCATGAGCTTTTAGAGGCCGTTCACCGAAACGCTCTTCGTTTCTCTCTTTACATCTTAAACACTTCATTATGCAGAAATAGTTGTAAGAGATGAATTCTCCATTGCCTACACAATGGGTCGGACACCCTGCGAGGCGAGTGTAAGCGGGGCCTAAAAATAGCCGGATTGTGTCAGCGGTGTGTGTTGGTGACGAGGGAAAATGCTGTTTACCTGTGCTGTGTTTACCAGGGAAAGGCCTCCGTCCCCCTGAGACCCCGCGGTCCTTCCAGCTTTGTTCTGGGAAAGGAGACTCGAGCACAATGAGACGCGCCGTGTCACTGCACTGTGTGTGCTTCACTGAGGGCATGGGCGTGCGTACCCCAAAGCCGGAGCAGGCCGCGTCGCTACGGAAACAATGGCGACAGCAGAACGGTGACAGCAGGGAACAGGAACACACACACACACACACTAATGCAGGAACACCAGCGTCCATCTCACACACATACAGAGAACTCCCACTAGAGTCTTTTACAAGCAGTGACTTAAATAATCACATAAACACACATGCATGTGTGAGAAGTGAGAAGGTTGTGGGTCTGAGTCCCAGTTTGGGTCCATGTTCTTCCTGTCTCTGTGTGGGTTTCTTTGGGAAACTCCAGGTTCCTCCCATAGGCCACGGATGGATGGACGGATGGAGCAATACAGGGAGGCCTCCAGAGTAAGGTTCTTGAAGTCTCACAATGCACGTGCAGAGCGGAGGCTATCTCACTACTATAGCACTAAAAAGGTTTTCAGAAAGTGAAGTGAAAGTGATTAATTTGACTTATTCTGTGCATTGAACCCATCAGACACAGTGGAAAAGTGGGCAGCGGCATCCAGCACCTGGGGAGCAGTTATGTTGACAGTACCTTGCTCAAGGGGGACATCGGGGTAACATACTGGTCTGAGACTCCAAACCTTCTGATTATGAGTAGCAGACACAAGGCCACCGCTGCCCCAAAACAGAACACAAAACAGCATCGTAGCTTGCTGCAGAGCTGCAGACCAATCAGAGTACCCATGCTGACCCCTGCTAACTGTGAAAGCGTCAGAGCGTCAGAGCTGCACCACAGGTGACGGTGCCCTGATCTGGTGCTAAACTGGCAGGGGTGGTGTGATGCTCTGGGCAGTGATCTGCTGGTTAACCCTGGCTGATTTTCCTGACAGACAATCTCATCACTGCTGCAGACCAAGTATCTTCATGGCCTTCATTCGACCTTCATGGGATCATTGTGATTTTGGGTGGTGGTGGTCTAGTGGTGGGCACTTCAAGAGGTCCCAGAGCAAGACCCTTAACCCAGAGTGTTCCTCCAGGGGGGAGGACTGTCCCTGTAATAAGGACGTGGAAGTTGCTCTGGATAAGAGCATCTGCTAAATGCAGGATTTTGGCAGGATGATGCTGCTACACTGCAGACATTGCACAGGAACGGTTTGAGGAACTTAACAAAGTGTTGACTCCAAGTTCTCCAGGACGTGCTGAACAAACAGGTCCATCTCCATCTCTTGTGGAGTCCATGCCTTGAAGTGTCAGAGCTGTTCTGGCAGCACCTGCACAATATAAGACATCTGTTTTTAATGTCAGCTTTCCAAATATCTTCATTTTTGAAGACGTCTCCCAGACGTCTGGAGACATTCTCCCAGGAGAAAAGGAGGCGTTACCTAGCAACAGGAGCCCACAGATGTATGTGTGCAGTTGGGAGCGAAAAGGCAGGGGTTTCAAGAAATGACATGATCTGCTGATTCTCCAGTTGAAAGCAGGCAAGCCAGAAGTGGAACTTCACAAATAAATGTTTGGAAATTGAGTCCCTTTCCATCACAATCGATCAATCAATCAATCAATCAATCAATCAATCAATTAATTAGTTAATTAAATAAACACATTAATAAATGGATAATGCAGATAAATACATTGCAGCAGAACATATTCAGAACATTTTGCTCATTTATCACCAACTGGCCAAATAACCAGCTATGGTTGATTGCATCAGCCTTCCTGGACCTTTACATGCGGGTCGTCCCGTCGTACGTCCATTAATTGGAGGATGATATCTTTGATTATAAATCGTCCCGCACTCTGGATCGGGGTGTGAGAGAATGATCTTGAGAACTGAAATGTGATGTCACCGGGGTGTATACCCCTTATTTCAGCACCCTTTCCTCCCCAAAAATAAACATTCCTGGGTTAGGAGCACAGCACTTCCAAACCCTCAACATGTTGGGAAGCTCTTTAGATCTCAGGCCTTCTCACAGCGATGTAACACAATAGGTCTGTGTGCTGAAATTCGCCATTCAACACGCAGGAGCGCAACGTAAACACACGGCGTCGGGGAGTATTGTACGGCGGACTATAGGAGTCCTCGGGGGGATTGATTATATATAAACACACCCTACTACAGGGGTCCTCAGCTGGCCTCAGGATTCACACGTTGTGTGTGTTTATTAATAGGTTTTTGTTTTTAACCGCACAATACATATACCAGGTATACAATACATATACCAGGTACATATATATAAGAAAAATTATAATAATAATAAAAAAAATAAATATGATGCATATTAAGCACAACAAATGAGTTTAACAAAATCTTAGAAATAAGAACAACAATAAAAAAATATATCATAATAAGCAAACACACCTACATATCATATGGTGATTGTTTTACTTAATTTTATATATGTATGCAATAAATATATACAATATATACATCAATAAGTAGACAATCTCCCCCCATTGTCACAGATTTTTGCTTAATATAAGGCTTTAAATCCTATTTTTAATTTTGAGAGTTTGATTCTATCTTGAAGTGTGAGTTTTATTTTTCATTTTTGTCTGTAGGAATATGTGTTTCTGCTTTTAGGGGATTTTTCACGTAAATCTTTTGTTAATCAGCCTGAACTGCGGGAAACGCAAATCGGCACTTTGACCCCACGTCGGCCGCATGCTTCTCCCTCAGTGGTCCTTCATGATGGATGATGAAAATAAACAAATTTATGATTTTACAGACCTCCAACATGCCGACATGTCCAAAGAATACAAAAAACAGAAACTGGATTAAAAAAAAATTTAAAAATCTCCAAAGAGCAAATGATTTATAGCGCCCAGGATACCAGGAGCAGCAACTTCCACCGTTTTAAAAATGACGACCTTTAAAAATGAAAAAAAAAAGTTCTATTTGTGTAGAAATTAGTGTAACATGAATGCATGGATACAAAAGTGAAGTGAGATACGGCTTAAATGGGAATAAATGGGAAGCAAGTCAGGCCTGTGCATCATGTACTATGTGTGTGTGTGTGTCTGCGCGTGTGTGTGTGTGTGTTAAGGTGGAATTCAGTAGCTGGGCTTCATTGTGTGTGTGCATTGTTGATTGTCGATTATCAGCAGGAGTTGGATTGCTGGGAAAAACCCCATTACGGCATCCCAGCGACCTGAAGTCTGCTCTGGTTGCCAAATAAAGCGCCACAAATCTCCTAAATCACCTGCTAGGCCGCCAATGGCCTGCCAGGGCAACTGAGGAGCAGCAGGACTCTGGGGAACAGGGGAAGCGAGGAACGAGGGAAAGGGTTAATGGCAGGAACAGGTCTCGGCCGTCCTGTACGTGTGTGCATTAGTGTGGGTGGGGGGCTCCCACCCAGACTGAACCCCCCACCGAGACAGAAGCGAGGGGCATTCTGAGTCTCAGACAGCGTGTCCCTTATACTTCCACGTCTTTGAGGACCACACTGTGGACGAGTGCACCTCCACCGCAACCGCTGCTCCGAAATTCCACCAATTTTTGAAAACATTTCCATGAAATGTCATCACTGCGATGTAAACAATGTCATTCCGAGAGGTTTGATTTGATATGAACCAGTCGTGAGGAATCAGAATTGTTCACACTGTCCCTGACAGGAACCAGACGTTTTAAGGGTTTCACGTCTCCAAACGTTCCCACATTGAAAGGTTATTACATGAAATTGAGAGCTGCACTGGGCGTGGGACGTGGGACGGACAGGATTAGGACGGGTTCGCATCTCAGGTTGGACGTTTTGGAGCCAAAGTGAGAGAAGTGAGAGTCTCTTGGTTTGGACATGTCCAGAGGAGAGATGAATAGCAAATCAAGAGAAGGCATGCAGAAGACATGAAGCAATGGAGATCCGCCAAGCAGCCGAATGAAAAACAAGAAGGAAAGAATGATATTGAGTAGGATTGGAGGAGATTAAATCATGGGTGCCCTGTTGCCAGTTCCTTCCTTTTGGCCTTGGAGATAATCTGACCCAGTCATCACAGCAACTCTTGATAAAAAGATCAAATCTCAACCCTGGTTCTGGAGCCACCCTGCCCTCCAAATGATGTTTTCCTTGCACCCAGCACACCTGATGCAACTAATCCGTCCATTCATACCATTTCCTGGGTTGAGGTGGGTGTGCATGAGCAGGAAAACAATGGTGTAGGGCAAGGAGCCTTCGGAACCGATGAGCGTTCACCTACAGAGACCCCCTCTTAGCAGAACATGAAAAAAACGAGAAAAACACTGAGGTGCATGAGATCATACTGACATTGGTAGTTCCTATTTATAACAATAGAAAGTAAAAACACATAAATTCAAAACTTGAAGCAGCCCAAGCAGGTTCTCAAGCTTCCAAATAAAGCCCTGTCCAGTTTCCCAGTGTGAATATCAGTGCTGTAGAAATGAGTGTATTTATGACCTGGTTTGAAAGCCTCGCTGAAAGCCATCAAACATATGCGAGACAGTTAATTGGCCTTATAAGGTGAATTATATATAAAGCGGGAAAAAAAAATGGCAATTTTTAGTTCTCGAGAAGATAAATTTTCCATAATGTGAAAAAAAAGAGGACAGGACATTCCTTACTGTAGGAATCTCCCATGGGAAATCATTTTAGGGTGAAAGTTCAAAGGGGACACTGTTTGGATTCTTTAAAATGATATGAGGAGACTTCTGACAGGACAGAACAATAGCCCTTAGTCCAACTGAGCTCGAGCCATTGTCTGCAGCTCAGAGGCCTCACCCTGTTGGATAAGTGCTCAATGCCGAAAGGACTATTACTGGAAAAAACACCGAATGGAGGAATGGACATGCAGACGCTCATATTTTCAAACAAATTCCCCCAATTTGCCACCAGCCACTCCTGTCTCCTGCTGTCTTGGGAAGATTCTGACACTTGGGGACCAAGTAAAAGAACAAGTGAATGTGGAGAAGAATGGAGAGCAACCACGTTTGTCCCAGTTCAGTTCCCTTTCAGCCTGTTTGCTCCCAGAGGGGATGACACATTGAAGAATTTACCGAAAGAATTGTTTTTCTTCGGTTAAGCCACGAGGCGAGGGTATGAGTCATTTGAGCAGAACAAAGCGTCTAACTTTGACATGAAGCAGTGAAGAAGCAGGTGCAGATGATTCCAGATGATCAGATGATTAACTGCTGATGCTGGACGTTGAGCGTTGGAACCCATTTAGGGTCAGGGTCAGGGTCAGGATACCTTTCGGAAGTTTTGAAGGAGAGAACAGAAGCTGGGGCTCCAAAATACAGAAGACAGTTACTTAAAGAATACTAGACAAGACAGAGACATCACATGGAAGTCATTCGGGCAGGTTTCGCACATCATTCTGAGGTTAATCCGCCATTGAGCAGGTTGTGTCACGCTGACATGATGGCCTTGAAAGGACTTTTAACAGAATCATGAATATGAAAGAATCAGAAATAGAATAGTGCTGATTAATAATGCCTCAGACTGTATTGAGTAATGTCTTATGAGACAGGAGCGTCCATATCAGAGAACTTCAGAGCAGCTCCATCATGTAGGTACTTTGCAGCCTGACGTTTTGTCATCAAAAACATTTGTTCTCAACTCCTTCCTGATCCTGTCCATCCTCGTCAATCCAAATCTAAGCATCTTTAACTCTCACACCTCCAGCTCTGCTAGTCTTTTCATCTCGGTCTCCAACCCGTGTTTCATAGCTTGCTTCACTATCTTGTAAACCTTCCCTTTCAAGATAGATAGATAGATAGGTAGACGCTGGTTTCACAATTTGCCCTCCAACCCCAACACCCATCATCAGCATGTGTGTTCTCCTCCGAACGAGTGAAACTGTCTAGTGGTTCTGGGTTAACAGGTGATGCGTGGTGTTGCTTCATGGACTCGTTTTCTTCACGAGGCTCGTCTTCACCCTCCTGGAGTTGAGCTAGTGGGCGGATTTGAACTAAATTGGGAAGAAAAATCAGGACGAGGGCTTCCAGTGTGCTGGTTTTATTTTAGGTCGAAACCTTATTTAGCCATCAGCCTGTAAAGCAAGTGGTTGCTTAGCAACAGTTCCTCTGGGTTTGGAGAGCTAGGGTGAAGGTTTGCAAGATGCTGGGCCTCCATGAACCAAGAATCAGCTAGGCCTCCTGAGCAGTTTGACCACAGAGCTTGGTGGGAGGTTAACTGCCCTTCATTTATCCAGGTTTTTCCGTTCATTTGTCACTCCAGCGACAACGGCCTGCTGAACCCTCACGTTCTCAAAGTTTTGAGAAACTAATCAGGTGTCGTTTCTCGTCACTCTCTGCTGTTGTCCTGCTCGTTCTCGAAGTGGGTCAGCCAAAGCAAAGAAACACCTTTTCCGTCAAACTTAGCAAAACCTGATCCGCCCTAGAGAACTATTTGTCGGAGCACGGTTCTCCAGAGACGTCCCACTGCGGTTAGGCCCCTGTACCTTGGGTTGAATCACACACTGTATCTTTGATACCATTACAGTCAACTGAAGAAATGTGCTCAGAACACCCATCACAATAAAAGCGTCAGAGGCTTTAGCTCCCAATACGACGTCCCAGCACAAAAAGCTCAACCACGTGGACGTGGTCCACGTCCCCGTCCCCGTTCACACACCTGACCTAAACAGAGGAGCTGATTAAAACGTTCCTTGCTGAATGGTTCGGCGCTTGGGGAAGGTTTGTGTTACTTTTCTTTACAATTCTGCTTTTTCTGTAGATCCTCAAGTCGCCTCGTTTGACTCTGAGGCTAATATACAAAAAAACCCTCCATTTTCCAAAGCTGTGGGGCAAGACAGTCCCAGGAAAACTGAGCATTTAACCATTTTTATCCCGTATAAATATATATATATGGAATAAATACTCTGAAGACTCATGTACGTTCACTGGTGGGTTTAGATTGTAGGTCATTTGGCTGGATTTCGGAGAGAAACGAGCTCTTTACAAGGAACAATTTGATATAAAACTGATATCGTACCTTTCCTCCAGCGAAATATGTAGAACTAAAGAAGAATCGGACTGCTTTATTGTTTGGTTTTCCCGTAACTCAAAAAATGCGCTTGCAACTAATAGCAGTTAATCGATTGATGTTCACCAAATCGTGTAGGAACCCTAGAAAAACCCGAGCTGAGCACAAGAATAAAGTTCCTGCTGAACCTCTGTCACTTAAGTCTTCAAACCGAGCCCCTTATTTTGCAGAGGGATCTGCTAACGAGGCTATTTTAAGCAGGTGAGCTAAAGGAATGGCTCTCCTACATTTATAGTCTGTTCTGTAAACTGGCGCCTGACGAGCCATTGTAGGACACAACCTATTGGGACACGTATCTGCACAGACCTGCAGGCACCGCCAAGTCTGCAGTTACACCATTGTTTTAGCCGCGAGAGCGCCATTGATGCAGGCAGCCGCTTTCCCGTGCTCTCCATGCCTTCCATTCACCGCGTCCCACCTGTGCAGGGTAGTGAGTAATGAGGGTGACTCGCAACTCGAGTCGGAACGCCAGACTGCAATCAAATGGCAGCCCAATGCAAACACGTTCCTTCCTTTGTTATCAGAACGGCAGAGAGAAAACCGCAGGGTTTCCTCAGCACCGCGCTAGGCGTGTTTCCAATTAAGGAGCCAGGGAGTGTGTTGGCAGCTCCTTGCGGCAGGGTGGTGCGATTTACGGGCCTGGCGCTGAACAGCACTTCCCCTGAACGTTTGGTAGGAGAGGCCGCTTTGCAGCATTGTAACAATCACTGATACATTCCAGGACATGTTTTAGATTGTTCTACAACACCATGAACAATGTTCTGGAAATATCTGCGCCATGTCCCATAGGGCAAACGACAAGAAAGTCCCTGGACAAGTTGTTGCAGGAGGGCACTCTAGGACAGTCACAGCAAGCATCTCCTGATGTCCATGTCTTCAGGCTGTGGGAACATGTCAGAGCTCTTGGAGGAAACCCTCAAATACATGGTGTTGCAGAAAGGACCCAGACTGGGAATCAAACCCACAACCTCTTTGCTGGGAGGTGAAAGTGGTTTCCACCATGTTGCTCTTAAGGAATTATAGCTCTTATTATTGGGTGAGAGAAGAGATGATCTCGTGATTTCATCTGGTCCCAACAGCAAGACAAGCAAGTATCAATGAAACTAAAAGCCCACTGTTTTCAGCCAATCTGCTGGGTGGAGGGGCATTTTTCCAGGAAAATTTATATAATAAGCAGCCGACAAGGAGACCATCGATAGGTGTGAGACTCCTGAAGAGGTGGGATGTCTCTCAAGCTTCGTTTTATAGCACATTTTTCCTATATGTAAAGCCTAGAGGTAAAGGGAGGACATCGTCCTGATCCTAAAGGCTGACTGCCCTGTTCAGGGTCCTGTTCTAACACAACAGATCAGTATGGGGGCCAAGGCTGATTTGTGTGATCAGATGTTTTGGGAGCAAGTCCCAACGTGCAGAGCAAGGTCCGGAAACATCTAGAATGAATCCGTAGGAGAATCTCCTCCATGTCCTTTAACTGAGTTGAGCATATTGCAGTATATTCCATATTGCAGTATATGCAGTATATTGCATATTCCCAGTTCTGTTCACTGTAAAGAAAAAAAAAAGAAAAAATGTTTAAAAAATATTTTAAAAATATTGAAAAAATATTCTCGACAGTTAACACATCAAAACGCTCACAATGGATTTCCTTTCATCTCAATCAAATTGAATTAAAGAGAAAATATGTTTTAAAAAATATGATTTAAAAAATCATATTTTCTTATTAATCAATTATTTCTTTCTTTTTGGTTATCCAGGAGAAATTATTTCCTGCAAATAAATAAATAATTAATTTTTTTAAAAATTCTTCTTCCATGGCAAAGACTGAATTAAAAAGAAAATTCGAAAAGAAAGTTAATCCGTCGATTTGAATGGTTAACCAGCATTATTTTTGATCAAATTGTTTATTTATTTCTGGTTGCATGAAAATATTGAGGAGACATTATTTCCTGGGAAAAACAATGATAAGATGCAAAAAAAAAAAAAAAAAAAAAAAAAAAAAGAATAAATAACAACATTTGGGGGCTTTTCGTTCTGGTTCGTCTTCTCACTCACGCGGGCCGGCGGATTATTTCAGCCAAATAGTTGGTTCCGAAAAAACAAGAGGAAATCCTACGAGACGGGAAGATTTTTTTCCTCCCTTCTGTAAAACAAGACACATAAAGTTGTTGTGCCAAAAATAACCCGAGCACAAACAATACGAGGGACAAAATACCTGCATGAGGAGTCCGGAAATAAGCTCTGGCTCTGGCACGTCCCAACAACACCCCCCTCTCCCCCATCCCGACAAGCCACGCTCTCTCGCCCAGGGATCGGCTAAGAATTCCTACTTGAAAGGAGTTCGACCAATCACTGAGCAGCAGAGCAACTGCTGAAAAACATGACATCACTTTATGATTAGAGAAACAAAGCATAAAAGCAGGAAGCCAAAAAAATAGCAGGAATGCCCTCTCGCTTGCTCATTTTCTGAGCCGCTTGGACTGTTTAGGGTACACTGTGCACCAGCTCTCGGGGACGGGTCTCAGACGCACACACTCGCACCTAGGGGACACTTTATCATCTCCGGTCCACCTGCAGGTCTTTTGAAGGTGAGAGGAAACCGAACCTCCTGGAGAAGACACAGGGAGGACCGCTCCCCACAGAGAGGACCTGGACCGTCCCGTCTTGGAATCGAACACAGGACCTTCTCACTGTGAGGCCACCATTCTTAAAAAATGAAAAAAATAAACCATTAAAAAGTGCAACCTCTTTGGGCTACTCTTGCCTTATTGTGCCACTCCTCTCTGCTCTTTCTCTCTTAATGAATTGGTGGTCGGGGGGTCCCGTTGGTCTCAGGGCAGTAATCACCCAAAAAAAAAAAACAGAAACGCCTAACTACGGGAAACTGCATTGAATATAAAAGAGTGAGGCAGGGGAGTCAAGGTCAATGCAATATTGTTGATGAAAGGAAGCTCTTCCTCCATGCACAAGTAAAAGTGGCCTCCCCGCTGAGCGGAGGGGGTTTCAGGAGCATGAAAAGATGTATGAAAGTTCAATGCTTTGGAATTAGGTTTTTTTTTTTTAAGCTGCTGCAGGTCTTTGTTCCTTTGTGAGAGATTAAGTCCAGTCTGCTGAAGGGGCTCTAAGACTCGTAGGCCAGTTTTAACTAGAAAACAATGTTGCTGTTTTGTGCTCCAAATGACCCCAAGACCCCTGACAGTGATAGTAAGTGACTGGCGCTTACATTACTGTGCAAAATCTCGGGCCACCCTTGATTCTTGGTGGAGAACGACTATTTTGCTCTCATCTGTGGCATTTTAAGCAGATTAAACGAAAGAAATTTTAGGCTGCAAAGTGTTTAAAGATACAAGGTTCTAGATAAAGGGGTTCCAACCACTCAGCGCTCAGCCGTAAACGAATCATCTGATCATCTGGAATCATCTGCACCTGCTTCGGCTTCATGTCTTAAATTAGACGCTTTGTTCTGCTTGAAGGTTCAGACGTAGATCACTGTGTGGATTAACCAACATAGAACTATCAAACTGCTCAGGTTCAGAGACTGGACTGAACATGAGAGACAACAACACTGTCCTTCAGGAAGATCTGGAGAACTGCTCAGGTACAGAGACTGGACTGAACATGAGAGACAACATCACTGTCCTTCAGGAAGATCTGGAGAACTGCTCAGGTACTGTAACGGTGGTGTGGTACCAGAGGGACGTCAGGTCCGAGCCAGGGGTTCAGAACAGAAGTTTATTAAACAAAGGAGGAAACACAAACAAACAAGAACACTGACTGACTGACTGACTGACTGACTGACTGACTGACTGACAAAAACCACCATTACGTGCAGGCTTAGCCTATCTAATGAGCCGCGCTCTGTTCTGACTCATCGGGGCTTAAATAGTCAGCCCCAATGATGCACACCTGCCCGCAGGGGCTCAGGTGTGCTTAGTCAGAACAGAGCGCCCTCTAGCGTGCCCAAAACCCAACACACGTGACCGAGAGCGCCCTCTAGCGTGCCCAAAACCCAACACACGTGACCGAGAGCGCCCTCTAGCGTGCCCAAAACCCAACACACGTGACAGGTACAGAGACTGGACTGAACATGAGAGACGACAACACTGTCCTTCAGGAAGATCTGGAGAACTGCTCAGGTACAGAGACTGGACTGAACATGAGAGACAACATCACTGTCCTTCAGGAAGATCTGGAGAACTGCTCAGGTACAGAGACTGGACTGAACATGAGAGACAACAACACTGTCCTTCAGGAAGATCTGGAGAACTGCTGAGGTACAGAGACTGGACTGAACATGAGAGACAACAACACTGTCCTTCAGGAAGATCTGGAGAACCGTTCCTCAACAAGAGATTAAAAATACAAGAAAATCTTATTGGAAGCTAAATTTGAAGAAATGAGGGGCTTTTGAACAGTAATGAAGTTCTCATGAATGTATGGACTCCTTCACCATGAATGTTTCTTTTAAAAACTCAGAAACTGTTGTTCAGGCATCAGACAACGTCTTCACGTCTCTTTTATGGAATGACTTTCAGTGAGGAAGCTTCAGACGTCTGGTTCCATTCATGAACACTGTGAACTGTTTGGATTCTTGAAAAATTTAAACCAATTAATTTATGCAGAATTGGTGGAAATTCATGGTTAGGCATTTAGGAAGGAGGGACAATCATTCCAAGAAGTTCAATAAAGCAGTTCTCAGTTCTGCTTCTGAGTGTGTATACAGTGTGTAGTGTGCAGTATGAGTGTGTATACAGTGTGTAGTGTGCAGTATGAGTGTGTATACAGTATGAGGTGTGCAGTATGAGTGTCTATACAGTGTGTAGTGTACAGGATGAGTGTGTATACAGTGTGTATACAGTGTTAATGTGTGTGTAGTATGAGGTGTGTAGTATGAGGTGTGCAGTATGAGTGTTTATACAGTATGAGGTGTACAGTATGAGTGTGCATAAGAGTATGAGGTGTGCACTATGAGTGTGTATACAGTATGAGGTGTGCACTATGAGTGTGTATACAGTATGAGGTGTACAGTATGAGTGTTTATACAGTATGAGGTGTGCACTATGAGTGTGTATACAGTGCACATTTTAAGTACATACACAGTGCATACTATACAGTATGACCCTGTGTAGTATACAGTGTGAGTTTGTATAGAGTGTGTAGTATACAGTGTGTGTATAGAGTGTGTAGTATACAGTGTGAGTTTGTATAGAGTGTGCAGTATACAGTGTGTGTATAGTGTGTAGTATACAGTGTGAGTGTGTATAGAGTGTGTAGTATACAGTGTGAGTGTGTATAGAGTGTGTAGTATACAGTGTGTGTATAGAGTGTGTAGTATACAGTGTGAGTGTGTATAGAGTTTGAAGTGTACAGTGTGTGTATAGTGTGTAGTATACAGTGTGAGTGTGTATAGAGTGTGAAGTGTACAGTGTGTGTATAGAGTGTGTAGTATACAGTGTGAGTGTGTATAGAGTGTGAAGTGTACAGTGTGTGTATAGTGTGTAGTATACAGTGTGTGTATAGAGTGTGTAGTATACAGTGTGAGTGTGTATAGAGTATGAAGTGTACAGTGTGTGTATAGTGTGTAGTATACAGTGTGAGTGTGTAGAGTGTGTAGTATACAGTGTGTGTATAGAGTGTGAAGTGTACAGTGTGAGTGTGTATAGAGTGTGTGGTATAGTGTGAGTGTGCAATTACAAAAACACAAGCCAATCCTGCCATCTACTGGTAGATACCTGTAACTACTCAAATTACATTAAGGCCTAGTCCCCCCCTCTGTCTCTCTCTCACTTTCTCTCTCTCTGTCTCTCTCTGTCTCCCTTTCTCTCTTTCTGGTGTTTAGGTACTGTCCCCATCACTGCTCCTTGGCGCTGGATATGACTGTGTTTGTCACAATGACAAATATTCACTTTCACTTTAAACAAAAAGCGGAACAATCCATTAGCGACACGTCGTATTAAAGAGACCTTAAACAAGACTCGTTTCTGGATTTTCACCAACTTGTGTTTAGTATCCTGTTAATATGTGGAAATAAATGTTTACTGCCTGAAATGAAACAGTGGTTTGTGACAGACAGGTATCAGGGAGAGTAGAAGGGAAGGTTTACAGGACGGTAGTGAGACCAGCTATGTTGTACGGGTTGGAAACGGTGACACTGATGAAAAGACAGGAGGCGGAGCTGGAGGTGTCAGAGTTAAAGATGCTGAGATGTTCGTTAGAAATGAGTATATTAGAGGGACAGATCAGGTTAGACATCTTGGAGACAAAGTTAGAGAAGTGAGGCTGCGCTGGTTTGGACGTGTCCAGAGGAGATACGAGGATTATAACAGGAGGAGGATGTTGAAGATGGAGCTGCTAGGAAAGAGGAGAAGAGGAAGACCAGAGAGGAGGTTTATGGACGTGGTGAGAGAGGACATGCAGGCGGTCGGTTTGAAGGAGGAAGATGCAGAGGACCGGAAGAAATGGAGACCCCTAAACGGGAGCAGCTGAAAGACAAAGAAAAAGAAGAAGAAGAAGAAGAAGAAGAAGAAGAAGAAGAAGAAGAAGAGTGTTATTATCTTCATTATTTTTAGATTTACACCATCTGTGCCCAGTTGGTTGTTGGTCAGACAGTGCAGTTTGATGACCGAAGACAAACACGTGATCCATCTACGTCATTTCGCTTCCTCATGCGTGCCCCGCCCTCCCGCACTGTGATTGGATAACTCACAGAAAGTCAGGCTATGATCGGCAGGCAAACGAGCCAATCACAGCGCAATAGGGCGGGGCCTGGCGGTGCAACCGAAGCGGGACATAAACAAAACTGAACTTCTTGAAGGACGAAGGAAAGCAGACACACAAGGTAGAGTCAAATGTGGGTGAAAGAAACATTTAAAGCAGGAGAAGAACATTCAGAGGGGTTTGAGCGGCAGGGCCCAGGTTTGAGTGTGAAGCAGTGACTGTAAAATTCACTCTTTAATGGTTTCAGCTAAAAACAACTGTCCCATAAAGTCCCAAAACTTCCCAGAGTCCCACGTCCCAGGGACAGCCACCCTGAATGTTTCTGGAGCAGGCATGACCTGGACGTTTCTCTTTTTGTCCCTTCAGGTCTGGGGGTCCTGGTTAGGTCCAGCTCATGGCTGCTGACTTCCTGAAGTCTGATGAGGGTCCTGATGAATTTTTCAGGTGCATTTTATTTGATTTTTATTTCATTTCATTTAATTTTTCAGGGGTATTCCTTCAGGCTGGGGCCGAACAGCAGTATTATTATTATTATTCTTCATTTAATTATACTGCATTAAAAAAAAATACATGAATATGAAGGATCAGGCACTTTTGTTCAGGATTTTTATTACATTTATTATCACAACTTCAAAGAATGAAGAATAGGAGCATGAAACCAAATATATATATATATATATATATATATGCATAATATCTGGAGAAAAAAAAATTATAGGTAAAGAGAAGAAGAAACAATTGGGGGAAAAAAAGTCAATCATAATATGTAAATTAAGGATGTTAATGCGACATATATATATATATATATATATATATATATTACACACACACACACACACACATACATATACATAAATAAATACACTCCCACCAGTAAAAACACAGGGATCGACAGTTGTCTGAAAGATTATCCTTAGCAATCTGAACAAAATTACTAAAAAAGGAGTCAAAAGTATTCGTCCCGCCATTTTTGGAGCGCCTGATCTTGTCTGTGGGCTTAAAGCTCATTACATCTTCAAGCCATAATGATGGGGGAAGATTTCTGGCCACCATTATTAAAGTGAGCCCAGCCAGGAAAGTGAAAGCCATCATGTGAGCGGAGGACTTTTGGCAAAATGTACAACGCATGGTTCAATGCATTTTGAAAAAAGTGAAAGTGACTATTCTTGTCATTGCGAGGTCACAGCACACAGTGAAGCACAACGAAATTGGACCTCTGCATTTAACCCATGCAAACGCCGTGCAGCAGGGGGCAGCTATGGAAGTGCCCGGGGAGCAATGATGGGGACGGTACCTTGCTCAAGGGTAACTTAGGTTGTAGCACAACCTACAACCTAAAACTCATGTCTCCAAAAACTTGTTAGTCACCTGAGCCTGACCTCCTAAAGACCTACATTAAGACCCTCAGCTAGTAAATGGTGGAATGAAGCTCCAATGACCCTCAGAACTGCGGAGATCCTCGTGGTCTCCAGAGGAACCTTCAATGATCAATCTAACACTAGCGCAACACTGGGACAGCGGTGGTCTAGTGTTTAGGGACTAAACCCCAAGATCAGAAGGTTGTGCGTTCGAATCTCAGACCAGTAGGTTGCCCTGAGCCTCCCTTGAGCAAGGTACCATCCCCATCACTGCTCCCTGGGTCTGGATACGGCTGCTCAATGTTGCAGGTGTGCGTGACATGCCTTCCTGACACGCTTTCTGCTTCAGGCCTGACGACCTGTCCGAGTATCTGACAGCAAGGACCAAGGAGGCTCATGACAGAGCGGAAAACTCTCCTTTCGCCAAGGACTTCCTCAGAGGGAGAATCAAGAGGGAACTCTTCAAGGTCTGTAGTTTCTGTTGCGTTTGGGGGAACGAGGGTCATAGGATTCGCCAATCAGAAAGGACTCCTGACTCGCGTCCCATTCTCATACTAATGAGACAAAGCCAGAAATGGGACCCTTCCACAAAGGGGAACTGCTCTGCCAAGAGCATCAGGCCAAAATTGGAACATAATTCTTGCAGTTGACTTTTAGAGGAAGTCTTTGAGCTTTAATTACCAACAACAAAAGTGTCCCTGTGGTGTCTGAATACTTTTGTCCCCACGGTGGACATTATTGGACATTATTTGCAGGATCAGGACAAAATGACAAACGATAAAGTTGATTCTGAGCTGTCTCTTCTAGCCAATGGATGACGCAAGTCTTGGTTAGCTAACACTAATATTAATTACCGTTGGCTGCTTGGAAGCCTGTGTGTTTAAAATTTGGTTTAGGCCAAGATTTGCTCCCCATTCTCATCTTTTAAGCTTCTTCATGCTGGGTAAAGGTGACCAGCCATTCTTTTTTAACACAACAATGTCCTTTTGAAGCTGTTTGATCAAATGTCATTTGGTTTAGACTATGAATACTTAAGCATCCCTTAAAGTGGTGTATCCTCACACTACATCTCTTGACTTTCCTCATCACAGCTGGGCACAGCTGCACTCTACTATGTCTACTCTGCTCTTGAGGAAGAAATTGAGAGGAACAAGGACCACCCCATGTTTGCTCCGGTGTATTTCCCCTCCGAGCTGAACAGAGCGGAAGCTTTGGCCAAGGACCTGGAGTATCTGTACGGCTCAGACTGGAAGAAGCAGATCAGCTGCTCGGCAGCCACGAGGCCCTACGTGGAGCGCCTCCGCCATGTTGGTCAACACGAGCCGGATCTGCTGGTGGCCCACTCCTGGACGCGCTACATGGGGGACCTCTCCGGGGGTCAGATACTGAAGAAAGTGGCCCAGCGAGCGCTGAAGCTCCCGGCGACTGGAGAAGGCGTCCATTTCTACCAGTTCGAGAGCATCCACAGCCCCACGGCTTTCAAAAGGCTCTACCGCAGCCGCATGAACGAACTCGAGGTGGACGTCGAGACCAAGGAGAGGCTGCTGGCTGAGGCGAACGTGGCCTTCAAATTCAACCTGGAGGTGTGGAGGCTTTAAAACTTCTGAAACATCCCGTTCAATCAACATCGCTCTCAAACGTTGCACATCCGCCAAGGCGAATTAGACGTAGATAAGTTATTACACCAAGACGCATTACTTAAATCAGAACAGGGCTGGGGATGGATGGCGTCTTTTTTTCATGCCATCAAACCATCTCCAAGTAGCTCCTCAGTATAACTTGCTTAGCTCACGTGACGATGGCCATCAGAAATACTGAGGAATCTGGGCTGAGATCAGCCCTTCACTTCACAGTAACCCACATCAAAAACCACAACCACACGTCTCCACCACCTTAATAAAGAACTGGATGTTGAGAGAAGGGTTGAGTGCTAGAGAAAAACTGAACACCAAACATCTGCTGAATTAGCAGGTTTTTATTGCCGTCTTCTCTCTGTACGACCCTAATCAGGTGTTTGAGGAGCTGCAGGAGATTGGGAAAGGTATCAAAGAGGAAGTGCAGGACATCGGCCCTCCGGCTCACGGCGAGATGGGGGGAGACGTTAGGAAATGTCCGTACTACGCTGCAAAGATGGGTGAGTAGGAAAAAAAGCCCTTTCATTCTGCCAGTATTTTGTTCTTCTTTAAACGACATGTTGAACGTCTTCGTCCAGCGGTGAGCGGGAACGCGACGTACGTACGCGAGTTGGCCGAGACGCTGCTCAGACACCCTACTGCCCGGGTGCTGCTGGTCACGTGGGTTGCCGCCGTCGCCGGCTTTGCTGCTTGGTACCTCATGTGATGACCGTGGAGCGGTTTGAACGCTCAGACACGAATGCAAAGATGATCAAAAGCAAATGGTGAAACGGAGGGAGGAGAACGGGTTCCTATGGAGTCATATACGTGCGCTTTCTGCTAAACACTTTTCATGTTGGGGGTCATTCTCAACTCCAGGGACTGGACGTCTGGGTGTCTCATACGTTCAAGACGAGCAGATCGGCTACCCAACCAATCGGTGCTGTGAAAAATAGAAAGAAACTGCTATTTTGCCAGGTTTTTTTTTTGTTTTTAATGTAACTGTCATGTTGAGGATCATTAGGAAGGATTGAGTGAGCTTCTTAAAGTTCAGAATATAAATGACATTTGCTTCTCAAAGCCACCAGGTGGCACAATCTTCAACCGTTCAAGCGGCATAAAGAAAAGCAGTGGGAATAAAGAACAGGACAGGTTTAACCGGCTCTGGATGGAGGGAATGACTGATCTCTCGTTGTTTGCACTCTTTAGGCTTGTTGTCTTCGTGAAATGTTCTACGTGCCCATGCACAGTCTACATTTAGTTTAAATTAAAGAACAATCTAGAAAAAGAGTAGTAGATCTGGTTTTTCTCTCTCTCTCTCTCTCAGAAGACACGCATGTTCACTGGTGGCTCTGGATAATTAAAGAAGTTCATAAAACATTTGGACTATGGGCTCCATTAATCTCTCACTTCTACATTTCTGTGAAATTACTCCAGTGACAAAGCTGCCTTTTTATTGCAAAGTGCCGAACACTTTCTGGAAGGCGTGCTTGTCGACCACCTTTCCCAACCTGGGGGAGAAATAGAGCGTGTCGGAGCAGCCGTAACGCTTCAGCCGCAGGATCGTTTCCCCTGGAGAGTCGCCTGTATCTCCAAGCGTCATGACGTCCGACACGGGCAGGTACACGTCCCTCCTGTGCCCCCAGAAAGAGAGATGGGACACCTTTAAGGCGGTATGGGTCGAGTCCAGGTACATCATCCCCACCACTCTCCTGATGTAGTGGCTTATGGCGTAGAGCATGACGGCCGCGAAGGCAGCCACGCCTGTGGTGTAGGTCAGCAGAGCGGCCGACGCCTGTCCCTGCAGGTAAAAATAGCCCACGGTGGGCAGGAGAGCGCCGGTGATCCCCGTTTGCATCAGCTTGAGTCTGGAAAGCGCCCGCAATCCTCTGATGGCTGGGAAGGCATAAATCAAAGAGTATTCCCGCGAGGCCAGATCAGAACAGGCCACCCGAGCCTGATACTGTGGCCAGCGAAGTAAAGGCTGCCTTGACGCGAGGGAGGACGTCCGGCTCCAACACTTCGTCCTCTTCCGTGTGCACGAGAAGAGCTGGCGGATCTGAGACGGACGAAGGCATGGGGACGAAGTCAGGTGGATCAAGCCGGATGATCTCAGCTGGAAACAGAGAGAGCGCCGTTTAGGTGGATCAGCCTTCATTCGTTCATTCTACTGAATGGTCATGAGCGTAGCTCTGGTAATATTCACTTTATTAAAACATCAATAATAAAACCATTAGGTGATGAATTATCTGGAAAGATGTTTTCATTGGTTCAAACCCAGTTTCTGGCCCTGGATTTCACAGTCACTGTTTTTTATAACAGATTTTTTACCAATTTAGTCAAAAGGGCAGATGCCTGTCTACTGTTGAATGGGACGCACCAGCCGATGGTGCTGAACTACAGAATCCTGTAAGGTGTGTCTCCGGGAAGGGAATGAAAGAACACCAGTCGTTCACACGTCTTTGCAGTTAACATTTCATCAAAGATCCAGCGCTTTAATGATTGTACTTTCAGCGACTGTTATCGTTACATCGTACTGGTTCATTCTCGTGACCTTAATGGGCGGAACAGAAGGGACGCCCCACAAAACACACACTACATTGTTGAGTCCAGCGGTTGTGCACCATTTTTACACACTATGTAGTATGCTTGCATGCAGATGTGCAAACTTGCAGCAGATTTTGGTGAAGAGGAGGACAGCTAGCAGTGTCAGGGAGGGATTCTCCACAGGATGTTTGCAGACCTCGCCCAAGTGGAGCTCCTGAAGGTGCTGCATCGGGATCCAATGTCCCCAAAATGGACAGTTGGTTCTCAAGTCTTTTCTTGTGTTGATCAGTGAGCCACATGTTTGCTTGGAGGGAAAAAGTGCCGCTGTAGTTCTTGTGGGGCTGTTGGCAATCTAAGTCACGTGAGTCAAATCATCCAATCGTGCTGCAGGACTGGATCCCAGCTCCAGAGTTGAAGACCTCAGGATTAAGTGGATATTTAGTCCACTAAACACGCAGTGCTGATGTTAATTGGTTATAAATGGGCCCAAGAGTCATTTATACATAAGAACCTTATACATTTCAGAGAAAAGGGGTTATTTAACCTTGAAGCCGGAAGACTCTTATTTTGGCTACCAGTCTGTTAGCTAAATGTTTAATTAAGACTCTTGCATGAATAAATGCCACATGAATGACCACCGATTATACACGCAACATGTTTCAACAACGCTGAATGATAAAATATATAAAATACGCGTTAATATTATTTATTTCCATCATTTTCAGAAATTGCTCACCATTTCTTCAATCCCTGACACCCGCGGCAGTGAAGCACGACGCTCACCTCTCTCCAAAATAAGAGTCCCCCTAATGGCGGCGGGGTCTTTCAGTTTAAAGGCTTTTTCAAAATGATTTCGACGTCTTTTTGTGACCAGTGCTTTTATTAATTAACAGGACTCACAGACTGAAACTTTCACCCGACAAAAAAAAAAAAAAAAAAAAGACAATCAGTGTGTTTGGCAAAAGTACAGTCAATATAAACTGCAATACAAGCTGTGCAATAAATGTGAACTACTAAACAATTAACAACACAATCCTTTCATTTCCACTGCTTGACATTTAGCCAGTGTGACCTGTTGGGAGTCGCCCCGGATCGGAAGGTTGTGAGTTCGATTCCTTCAACAGTAGGTTGCCCTGAGGTACCCTTGAGCAAGGTACCGTCCCCGTCACTGCTCCCCAGGCGCTTTCAATAGCTGCCCCCTGCTGCACATGTGTGTATGGGTGAAACACAGAGATTGAATTTCGTTGTGCTGTGCTGCGTTTCACAATGACACAAAGTCACTTTCACTTTCACATTTGAGTATACAATGATTTCAAGGTTTCTTTTATTCTTCTACTCCTTTTTGTCATCGCATTATTGTATGGGCTCGTATTTGTCAGTTCTGTAAATTTCTATCACACCGCTCTGTAAATGTTTAGCGCACATAAAAACCATTTTTGTCACGTGAACGTAAACACGACGCGATCTACAAACCATCCGCCCTGTGAAGAAACTGGGTCGTGAGCACTTGCGCATCAGCGAAAGCTACAGTGCCTTGCAGAGCGTCAACCCCGCGTTCCCGAAACGCACACAAAGAGAAGCGGCCGATAGGGCTTTATCCTGCGCAGGCGGCGCGGCACTGACGCTATTGGTTTCAATGGGACAACGAAAGTCCTGAGCGATTGAAAATATGTGCTGACAGGGCGTCTAAAAATGGGACGTTTCACAGTTTCACTGCCCCTTCCGAGCTCGGGCTGTCGACAGTCGTTTGCGGTCGCCTTTCGACACAGAAAAGCCTGAATTAAGCGTCGTTTTGTGGTAGTTTCCGCCGGCTCCCCCGCTGACAGGCTAACGGTCGTCCAGTTTACCTCAGAGCCGTGCTTGTCCGCCATGCTGCAGCTCGAGGACGGACTCGCCTGCTTTTCGGCCGTTTTCCTGGTGGTTTTGCTCGGAACGAGGAGCGCCGTGTGGTCCGTGGTGCTCACGGCCTCCCTCTACCTGTTTCTGGTGCTGTTCCGCTTCCCGCAGGTGCCGGCCGGCCGGGCCAGGCAGGTGCTGCGGCCCGCCTCCAGGCTCGCTCCCGGCGGCGTGTCAGTCGTGGCTCACCGCGGCGGAGGACACGACGCCCCGGAGAACACCATAGCGGCTATCCGAGCGGTGAGTGCGGGATGATAAAGCCCACACTGCAGAGGAGAAAGGCTCTCAAGCGGAATGATTCACTTTCTCACTTGTTTTGTGGTCTGAAATGAAATCTTAAGAAACGAAAATGAGCAGAAGTATTAGTGCCTTAAGCCATCAAAAATGAGCGATACTTTAATATTTAAGTATTCATGCTGAAAAGTGGCGTTAAGGCTTGTTTTGCTTTTGAACTACATTACCCAGCATGCAACGCTCCGCTGCGAGCCCACCTGTAATAAAGGAGTATAAATGTAGCGTTTCCTTGCAGTAACTTTAGGCTTTGAATAAGCTCCTCCCACCTTCAACATAGCCGGGTTGTGTCCCAAATCTTTCACTTATTCACTGCCACCTGCCCAGTGAATAGGGAGGAGCAATACTCTACAAAACCCACACGGCAGTTTTGTTTAGTCTGAAGTTAAATCCTACTAAATTAGCGTGAGTGGTGCAAGCAGGGCCTTAAAACATCACAAAAGAAACTTTTTTTTAAATTTCCATTCTGGCTTAAAATTGGTATTTAAAGTGGTGTTGTTTTTGAACTACAATACCCAGCATGCACCGCTCTGCTGAGAGCCCCACTGTAAAAAGTAATCAGATTAAATGCCATTTGTGTAGTGGTTAATACAGACGTAGTTTCAGGTTTCTAGCAGCGACATTAGGATTTAAAACGGGCCGCCTTAAAAAGCCGGTACCTTCAAGATCAGAAGAGGCTCAGTAAACTGGGAAGACTGGCTGTGTCCTAAATCATTCATTCACTGCTGCCTGCTCGCCATTTAGGGAGCTCTGGAAAACACTTTCAAGACTGATGAGCTGAGAGACAAGCAACCTTTATGGAAAGTTAAATAAAAACTCCTACCTGCTCACTGTAAAGGGCTCAACAGAGCGCAGTGAAGAAACACTTTCACTTTCCTGATGGACCTTGACTGGGGCACACGGCCTCTTTTTTAATGGACTAAGAAACAAACGGGCATAAACATATTACACTACAATACCCAGCATGCAATGCACAGACCCTCTATTGAGATCAACACTATTAAAATTAGACTCGGTGTAGGACCGTTGTGGCTCCACTGTAGGAGGTTATCAGGTGGATCTGATCAGGCGGGTCACCACTCTTGTAGACCTGGTTGTAAAATGGGACACGTTAGGCTGCGATGGATTCACCTGGTGGACTCAGGGAAATGGAAATGGATGGAGCTTCTGACTCGGGACTCGCTTCATGTTTCATTTCTTTATTCTGAATGTTCTTCTTGGTGTTTGACTCCTAGGCGAGTGCGAACGGAGCGACAGGAGTGGAGCTGGATTTGGAATTCACCTCGGATGGTATTCCCATCCTGATGCACGATGAAACCGTGGACCGCACTACCAACGGATCAGGGCAGCTCAGCAAACTGTGCTTCTCAGACGTCACCAAACTGGACGCAGCAGCCAAGCACCGGCTGAGGTAGGGGCAGGTCGTCAACAACGCAAGTCGTTCAACTGAAAACACGCGCGTTCTCTTAGCTACACATTAACTTGTCGGTTAAACGTTACTGCAGTATTTCTGATCCGGCCGAAGGCTGCAACCAGCGCACGAGCCTCTAGCCAATCAGTTTTTGACGAGGTGACCAATCCCAGCACCAGGGGAGCGCCTGAGATCAAGCAATCCAGCAAATGTAGAATTGTCATCATTTAAAGACCCTGATTGGCCAGGCTGCTTTTAACGGGGCTACGCTGTGCTTGTTTTTGTGATATCACAAAATCGGTGGTCTGAAACGGGGCTGGTTGAGGAGCGTAGTTGAAACATGTGGACTGTATGAAGGAGAGAGTGAAAAGCTGGAAGATCTGGCGATATTTCCATTTTGCGAGCCGTAGATTTGCAGAAGTGATGACGTGGGCGCCGATATATCGAAAGGCATCGCAGTATTTGGCCGTTTAGGTACAAAAGCATGTTAGTGGAACAGTCGTCGTGACAGATCGCAGCATATGGAACTTTTCCCAGAAATCATCGGGGGTGAAACCACATATTTAGCATTTTTGCTCCTTCAAACGCTCCCAGTACGTTAAGCTTTAAACGGAATAATGTAGATGCACTTTACAGCTGTACTGCAGTACACATTTCACCGTTTTTAAGTCTCGCCGCCGCCTTTTAAGCGATGGACACCGTGGACTGGTCAGATTTGCGGAGGTTCCGGTCCTGTGATTTGCCGGTCCTTTGATGCCTCGCCTGCACCACTTTTGGCTGCTCGATCAGGCACACGTAATCGAAAGGGATTTGTTGACGTTTTCAGCGAAATCGTGACGGTTTTGTTGGTGTGCACAGTGACCGTTTCCCCGGGGAGAAGGTCCCGACGCTGCAGGAGGCTGTGGAGGAGTGCATCAAACACCAGCTGACCATCTACTTTGATGTCAAAGGTCATGCAGATGAGGTAGGGTCATCAGCTGGAAACGGATTCAGATTGTTTTTGTATCTCTCTGGGTCCGTTCTGCACTTTTTTGTTGTTCCTAAACCAAATCCATGTGTTTAACAGTGTTCTCACGTTAAAATGGTTCACTTTCATGCAGAGTCTCATAAGGAACTATTGTTGACCGTCGTTCTTCTTCGTTGTCCAGGCAGCCGCAGCTCTGAAGAAGCTGTATCAGAAGCACCCGGTGCTCTACAACTCCAGCGTGGTCTGTTCCTTCGAGCCCAAAGTCATCTACAGGGTAACTGTTGTACTGAGTCACTTGGATGAGCCTTTTACCCAAACCTGTGTGCATCAGAGCTAGATTTGATCCACTGGTCCACTTTATTAAGAATGCTGATCTTCTGCTGAGCAAAATGGTCAAAAACGTTCACTTCGGTCTTCACTGCTAGCTGAACCGGCGTCACTGCCGCTGCGCTTTCTGCAGCTAGATCGCTGAGTAGTAATGGATTACATTTGGGATTGTAATCAGGTTACAAGTAACAATCATCCCAAGTTAAAACTTTTTCACTTCATTGATCCTGTAGACTCGGGGAGAACGGAGGTGGGAGAGAGTAGACGGTAGTGGAATTTGGGAGTTAGTGTTAACGCTGACTTCACCACTGATGGGGGAAAAAAGCTGCACTCGTTCGTCAGCGTGTTTTCTAAACTATCTGTAGTGATCACTGATTTCCTCCGGATGAAAGTGCGTTAACTGCATGAAACGTTTCGAGATCCTTAAAGAGGGAAGACGATATCCATGTAGTATTTGCGTGGCCGCATTGTTTATTTCCATTATTAAAGCAGTCGTTTGATTTTGACGGCGACGCTTGAAGCATTCAGATCGTAACTAGTGACAGAAATGACCATCTCGTGTGTTCAGTAAGTGACCGCACCTTGCTTTGAGCGAGATCAGAGTAGCTGGACATGGGATGAAGTGGTCACGGAACCTTTTCCAAGTTAGAAACCTGAAAAGAAAAAGGCCCAACTATCCAGAGTGACGGTTCACATTCATATGGAATCAGAATCGTCTGGAAGCAATAATAAACACACGTGTGTTTTGTTTTTTGGAAAGTTGTGGAAAGTTCTTCCTTTACTTTCGTTCAAGAGTTCATCACACAGTAGCAGCTAATCTAAAGCAGAGAAGGGTGACCATGTCTGTCCTTCAGATGCGGCAGGTGGATCCGGAGGTTGTGACCGCGTTGACGCACCGTCCTTGGAGTTTGAGTCGCTTCGGCGACGGGTCTCCTCGCTTCACGTCCACGTGGAGACAGCTGTGGATGCAACTGCTGGATGTGCTGCTGGACTTGGCGCACCATCACCTGCTGTGGAACCTGTGTGGGGTTTCTGCTTTCCTCCTTCAGAAAAACTACATCTCCACGTGAGTCACCCTGACGACACGTTACCCTGGCTACAGCCTTCGGTTTCCATGGTGCCTCTCTGATCAAAGGCATTACAGACGGAATGTATTTGCATTAAGATGTAAATGAGACCTAGGGCAACCTAACAATGTGAAAATCATTTTAAAAGCACTCGAGTAAGATTCAGCCGCGGGCGCTTTAAATGAAACTTACCAAGTTGGCAATTACGATCGATCTGTAGAGCAGAGTGAGAGTTGATGTTGCAGCTTTCACCAAAACGGTCGCGAAATCAGACTTCTAAATCGGTACGAGAATATTGTAGTGTAAATCACTTTGGAACAGATATGGAAATGCGGTAATTCTAGGGCTTTGAATTTTATGCTGACTGTGCTGTTTGCATGCTCTTCTCCGGTTCTCTCTCAGAGACGTTGTGCAGTACTGGGCAGAGCGAGGTGTGGAGGTCGTGGCCTGGACCGTGAACACTGCGGTGGAGAAGCAGTACTACCAGCAGCTGCTGAGCATCAACTACATTACAGACAGTCTGACAGAGGACTGTGAGCCGCACTATTGAACACTGCAGTGCCAAACACACACACACACACACACACACGCGCAGTTAGAGAAGTTACTGCAGTTACTCTTCCATACACACACACACACACACACACACGTTTCTAACGTCAGTTAACTTGAATTTGAGATGTTATTGAAGGTACACCGACGGGCCACTTCATTATATAACCTTCCACCTACTTCCTCTACACCCCTCCTCACCACGTCGGTTGTCCTGGTAACAGTCGAAAACTGCCCCTCTGTTTCTCTGCCACATTCAGCCCTTCTTCAGCGGCCAGGAAGTTTAATTTGGGATCATTCCGGGCACGTTAACACGTCGACTGACAATCGATCCAACTTTATCCGACCCGTTAGTCCACCAACAGATGAGGTTGAAATACACTGACCGCTGGAAACTGGACATTCTCGGCGGTACCGAGATTAACACTGGTGCTCGTCAGTCTATTTAAGATGCGTCTCACTTCCGGGGCCACATCCCTCAAAGGCCACCACTAGGCTGTCCTGTTTTTTTTTCAGAGACTCGGCCTTCTTCTCCCACCTGGAGGATCCGAAGGGGGCGTCTGGCGGTCGGTCTGTGAGTCAGGATGTCCTTCGCCGTCCCAGAAGGACACGCCGACACCTTTTTTGAAGGATGCAGCCCCGAATCGAGATGCAGCAGATTTTTTGGGGGTTTTTTTAAATACAGAGATGCACTTCTGCCTTCTTTAATACACATGAACTGTTTATGTGCTGAAATCTGATGACGCTTTAGTTTTTCGGAACAGGATGTGCAGTTACTTTCAGTTAGAACGTCCCAGACGAGTCCGTCCTCGGCCAGCTGCCCTGCAGTGCGGAGCACGTTTTTATTTCTCTAACAACGCTGTGTCTGTACTGCTGAGGGAGCAAAAACAGGGTCAAGCTTTCCAGACCTGATGATCGATATCTGTGTGTTGCTGCTTTCATTTTGAAGTGCAATATCACTATAAAGGGAACTTCTACACGTCTTATTTCTCCAAGTCCTTGTGCGGCGGTTTGAAGTTTAGATCGTAGATGAACTGTAGCAGGAAGATAGACTCTTAATAGGCAGCTTTGAGTTTCGTTCACCGAAAAGAGCCTGAGATCATGTTGGACACGCCTGGCCGTTGTCTCGTTTAAAGGGACAGACCCCTCTTTCCAGACACTGCAGCCAATCAGGCGTTAATCATCCAATAATAGACATTCTGTTCTTTTTTTCCCTCTCTCTTTTCAATGGCAGCCACTAGACGGGGCTTCAGGTTCTCCGAGGTTGCTGAAGTGAAGTTTTAAACAGTAGTGTACGGTTGCAGGGTTAGATTTAGCTGCATGATTTAAACGTACTGTATATACTGACTCAGGGGAGCGAACGTGCATCTAGGTTGGCTTTATCCGCTGAATTAAAGACGTCCTTCCAGAAAGGGACATCTCTTCAGAAAAGCTCTCATGACGAGTGAAGATGCCGCACTGATGTCAGGGTGAATTTTTCCTTTTTCTTTCGCGCCACCTTTACCTCCCAGGTGTTGCCCTGAACTGCCCCCTCGGAGCTGGTAAACCGAGTCACCTGAATCACATGATCACACTCAGATCACATGAAATTTTAACGCGTGCGGTCCGGATGGATGTCATCGCTTTTACTGTCACAGCGGTCACGCCCCTCGGCCTCGGCTGATTCGAAAAGAACTCCCTCTGTAAATCCCAGTTGTTCACGCAAGGCCTGCATGTGTTGTCTGAAGGTCTTCGCTCAGATCCTGGGCTACGGCTGGGTGGATCAGCCCTGATCCTCATCAGCACCCTGGACCGACAGCAGTAACGCCTGAAGTCGGGCTCAAACACGAGGCCTTGTGAATCAGCAGCTTTGGTTCTGGACTTTCAAGGGAACTTTGGCCTCCGGCTCTGGAAGTCCTTCATTGTTTCAGACGCGTTGGGTTGAATGGGGAGACGTCCAGGTTCTGCGTTTCCGCTGCAGCTGTGAAGGATTCGTTGTGGAGGATCAGCTCCTTCAGTAATGCTGCAGTAGAAGAATGAGAGCAGTGTTCGTTTCATTCCTCGAAGTGTAAGAAGGTGCAGCACAGTTGTATTTGTGTTGGGGACCGTGAGGAGATGTTGCGTCCGACTCCTGTTTTCCTTTCCTTTCTCCCTCATTTCCACCCCAGCTGAGGGAGGCCGCGAGGCCGCTCCACTTTGACCCACATCGTCGACGCCACAAGCTCACATAAGCCTGTCTGATCCGCTCCACGCGCGCCGCCCTGACGAAGGGTCGCGAAGCGAAACGGACTTTCAGGAGTTTTTATGGTTTTGTAGGTGAAACGATGTGAATTCGGTCTACGCTGAAATCTCTCTTCCTCACTATCTGGCAACCCCTGCACCTCCGGGTGCTCTTTAACTCAGTGGCCCAGATTAACACAGTCAGAAGGACAAACACTTCCAGCGCTCGGTCTGGTCAAGAGTTTAGGAGCAGTTTAATGAAGCCGGATTTCTCAATTAGCTGGACAACCTGAGCCAAAAGCCCAGCCGGAAGGAGGGATCGGGCTCCTGTTGGACGAGGCTGGGGGCGGGATTCCTTTTTTCTTTCTTTCTTCTTTTTGAACACGTGTGTGTCCAGAATTAAAGTGTTGCTGTTTCGTTCAAAGGCCTCAGGTGCCCATGTTTTAGTGCTTACATGTGCAGGTGGAAAAATTCAGGTCCAGAAAACACAAAACCTCCAGGATTTCCTCCCAGCTGGTGGAGCTCATGAGAGTCCGGGTTGGAGAAAAGTCCTGGAGTGGATCCCGGGTCTGGACCTGGATTTCCCATCTCGGCTTTCTTATATATTTATTTATTTATATTGTGTGTGCGTGTTAAACCAATACTATATAAAGCATTTAATTACATATCATTAATGGTATATAGGAATTTTTCTAAGTATAATTTAAAAGGTATAAAAAATTTATATAAAAGCACACACACACACATACATATATATATATATATAGATAGGGATTGGGACTCAAGGGTACCTCGGTGGAACCCACTGGTCTGGGGGTGGAACCCATGACCTTCTGATCCTGGTTCCTAAAACACTAGATATTAAAGACTTCCTTCTGGACGGCTCGTTTCCTCGTTCTTTTCTGGAGAATCAACACCACGTGACCCTGTCCCCTGTATGCTGGTTCATTTAAATAAATGTAAACAGATGAATGAAGGACTGGTGGACTTGATTCTTCCTCTTCTTCTCCGGACGCGGTCCGGGCTCTAAAGAGTTAACAGACGCGAGGGGGCGGGGCGTGCGCGTCACTGTGTGGGCGGGGCTTGGCGCTGAGCGGCGCTGAGATAAACAGGGTCACCTGGAGTTCTACAACGCGCGCGCCGTGTCCTTCACTCAGTAGCGCGGGGACAAGGACACCCGGCACCTCCCCCTCAGGCCGGTCTCCTCGGACCTGTGTCCCCTCAGCGAGGCTGTTCACCGGAGTCCGAGCTCGGCGCGGGAGAGCTGCTCTCCCAGAATGTACACCATTAGCAGAGGACCCAGCAAACTGGTGACCCAGCGGAGGACAGGTAGGGACCGGCACCGGGACCGGGACCGGCCGCGCGGGGGACCGGGGGACCGGCTGTGTCCGTTAACTCTGCCTTGTGTCTTCCAGGCCCCACGCAGCAGATCGACAGTAAAGCCAACGACCTGAAACACAAACAGATCCCCTGGCTGGACTCGGAGTGAGTCAACCCGTGTGTGTGTGTGTGTGTGTGCATGTGCTGTGCACGTGTGAAGTGAGCTTTAGAGGGGACTAGGTGAGCTCTAGGTGGGACTCTCATTGAGACTTCCCCTCTAGGTGAGACATGAGGTGACCTCGCGCTGGGAGTTTAGGTGAGACTTCGGTGACCTGTAGCTGAGCTCTGGCTGAGCCTGTACCCGAGACTTCATGTGAGCTTTTAGGCGACCTGGAGCTGAGCTGAGCTTTAGGTCGAGATGATCTCCGGCTGAGACTTCATGTGAGCATTAAATGAGACTCTAGCTTGGACTTCAGATGAGCTCTGGCTGAGACCGCCGGGTCTCCGGTGGAGGAGTTTGACCTTGTCAGGCATGTGGTGTTGGGGCTCCAGAAGGTCCATCCTGGGACAAATGAAGCCTCCGGTCAGATTCTGGACCCCAAAAACCTTCATCAGCTCACGAGCCTGCCCCAGGGTTCCCCCTCGGCCCCCAGCTCGCTCGGGGGGAAGTTAGTTTGGGGTTTTAAAGGGCGAACCGCGCGGTTTCATAACCGTCTCCACGGAAACCGCTCTGTGTAGGGAAGTGACCTCGGGCCGCGCATGCGCAGTGGCGCTCGCGCAGCACGCGCTGTAGTTAACCAGCCTGTTTTCCTTTTCTTCTTTAAAGCTCTCCGGCGCCCAAACTCGTCTTCCAGCGGCTGAACGTGAAGCGCTTCCCCAGCTCGAGCTCGCCGAAGGAGGACAGCACGGCGGAGGGCTTCACTCCGGCGCACGAGGAGAATGTCCGGTTCGTGTACGAAGGTGAGGCGTGGCCAAAAGTTTGTAGACGCTCCCAGTGGAAAAGCACGGGCACCGATCGGCCTGATCTGAGATCCAGATCGGGCCCTTATGGCAGAGCACGTACAGAGGACCGCGTCCCACTCCGAGAATCAGGGTCGCACCCTCCAGATGTCTACTTAACATCTGTCTTTTTAACTGAACTTCAAACTGAAAGGGAAAAAAGACTTCTGGGATCGTGTCCGCCACACTTTAATTAAACAGTAGCCCTCCCACCCAGTACCTTCTAGAGCCCCACTGCCGTTTGTGTTCGTGGGCCGAACGCAATCAAATCCTCAGCGCCGGGTTAATACAGCAGACAAGCCTTTAATACTCTTTTGATCTTCTGCTTCTGATGCTCCCTAACAAATCCTTTCCTAGAATACACCGCGTTCTCCTTCACCAAGGAAGGTAGTCTCAGACTAGGGTTAATCTTTGTCACCGTTTCTCCGCCTGTGCGGCGGGACAGGCGCCACCTAAGATAAGCAGCTATAGCGGCAGGACGGACGTCACGGCCGCGGTCTGTCCCAGGCTTGTTCGGTATCCCTCCTCCGCTCTAGGAAAATCTAGTTCTAGTTCTCTCTCATGGCAGACAGACGCTGGGATGGGACAGAAGCGCTGGCCGTGAAGGCCGGGGAACGCTTGGCTTTAGCCGGGCTGCTCGCAGGTTCAGGGTTCTCCAAACTGCTCTCACTGGTTAGGAGTTAAGGTCGTCGTGTGCTGTAAAAGATAAGCCCCGGCTCGGAGGCAACAAGCATGGCTGGCTGCGAGTAAACAGCCCAACTCTTCAAGTTTAATTTTTGTGGCAGCGCAGGTTACAAATTTACACATTTCCCCACGGCTGTTGCACAAACTGCCACTTTTCCACAGGCGACATGCTTTGGGTTGGGGGTAGAACTCTTATCTGAGCGAGCCTGTCCTGCTTCAGCCCAGACTCCTCCTAAAAGCTGATGCAACTTCACATGAGGTGCACTCAGCGAGGGCGGCCAGTCCCACCAGTAGCCAAATTCCAGATGTCTTGCGTTGGCCGTATCCCCGCTAAGCTGTTCCTCATCCCGGGCGAAGCCAGACCGTCATAACTGAACGCTAAGCTCTTTGAGGTCACCTGTTGTCTACTAGTAATCTCTGGTTAAGTGCCAAGCTAAGTAGCCTTTCTCATGTTCGTCCGATTACTTCGGTCTGCTGAAGCGTCTGCAAGGCAAGACCCAGAGGTTCAAAGGTAAACCAGTGTACGAGAAAGCACTGAAACGTAAGACTAACTGAATCCAGTTTCAACCGCTGATGAGAAACTGTGTGTGCAGCTTGGCAGGAGGTGGAGCAGAAGCTTGGGGAAGGAGCCCAGCCGGAGAACGGGAAAGGCCCGGTGCAGTACGCCGAGAGGAGTCCCAACCCCAGCATGAAGAGTCAGTCCCTCTTTATTCTTTCAACCTCACTTCACCTAAAAACACCGGCTGATTTCAGAGTACTTTCTTACTGCAGGGGGAAAGTCACGTAGATACGGCCTTAAGCCATTAAAACGGGTACAGATGGGTGATCGGGAAACCAAAAATAAATAAAAATCATAATGTATTGAGGAGTTTATGAGCAGCGGTGCTGCTGCGTGTGGGTTTTCTGAGGTCTGATCAGCTGGAATGGTTGAAAATGAACCAGTGGTGCCACCTAAAGAGCAGATGCTCGTTATAACGAAGCAGGCAGTGAGGTCGCGTTAAAGTGCCGGTGATTTTCACCACACCGACAGCGAACGGGACGCTCACTGGACTAAATGAGATTCATCCATGATGTGCTTTACGTGTGAAGGGAGACTTTCGGTGAGACTTAGATGAAGTGAGAGATTTTCCTGAAGCTTTAGCTCTGCCTCGAGGCGAGGCTTTAGGGGACCTATAGCTGAAGCTTCAGTTGAGCTCTGGGTGAGATCCTGATAGGCCACATTTTGTCTTGGATGTTAGAACTGAGTCTGCAGACTAGGTCGGGAACTCGGGGGACTGAGGGCCGGCTGTCCAGGACAGCACCTCCTCCTCATCCTGCCAGTGACGTCTGACTGAGTGCAGAAGAAGAAATGTGAACGGGAGGAAGAAAGGAACAGAAATAGCCCATCATTTCACTTCAACTGAGTCACTTGGTGTCCAACACCCTTTTCCCACCGTTTGGTTGAACCTTTGAACTGTCGTCTCCCAGTGCTGCTTTATGTCCATGCGCTCTCCTCCGATGCCATGCTGGCTGTGTTTTCATTAAAAAAAGAAGAAAAAAAAAAGCCTGGTCTGGAACCAGTCTTTCTGGCTGGGAGGACGGCGCTAAACCAGTTCTTCTTGTTTTGAAATCCAAAGCGCCGCCTCTGTGCCAGAAAGTGAGCCGACTCTCTCTCAGGGTTAACGTCACACAGAATTATACTCCTGAGTTATTCTTAGACTGGACTCGCTGGTGCTCCAGAGCAGGGGTGTCCAGTTGCTGTCCACTGTGCTGCAGGGCTGTAGGTGATTTTCAAACCTGGAAACTGATTCACGAAACGGCTGAACGGCGCTGGGTTAGAGGCTGCCGTTCCCTCTTCTCCTTTTAACGTCTCGCGTTAGTAAAGCCCAAGTTTTCCCTGCAGCTCAGAGGCTGAGAACGGCGAGCTAGGAGAGGGGAGGAACAGGTTATCGGCCACAGAATGTACCAATCGGTAACGTTCCCGAAGGAAGGGCATTAATAGCAGCTGCCGACAGTGTGCAATGTTGTGATCAGTTCCAGGCGGGACGTCATTGAGCCCTTCGATTTTACCGTAGAAACTCCGGGATGGGTCCGAAGATACGCCATCGGAGAATTAAAGGCCGATCAGGAAGGAGTTCTGGACTGTGCACCAAATATTGAAACGCTTCCACTGGGCCACGAGGCCACGAGGCTCCGAGACGGTCAAAGTGTAACAGCTGCGGCGAGGCGGCCGAGGGCCGATCAGGTTTCAAAGCGAGGCTTCTGCACGCCTCGATTACCCGTTTACCTCGAGACCGCCTTTAACCAGAGAGTCTGCGATTAAACAGTAAACGGATTCAGAAACCGACTGCAAAGCCGTGAGCTTTTCAAAGTGAAGTGTAAGCTGGTGTGATAATCTGTGTTTAAACTGACCAATCTCAAGCGGAGGGTTTAATGCAGGGCGAGCTGGGAGGGGAACGTGAGGTTTTTGTGGCACTACTGGTTTGTTTTTCTGTATCCAGACGCTTCCCTCCCGCTGCTGAGGAAGCCTCGTACAGCTCTTAAAACTTTCACTTTTTGAAAATGGGAGGGATTTTCCCAAAACGATCGTACGCGATTATTTAGCGCCTTAAACAGTCACTCCAGGAGGTCTTTTTTTTGGACCAAAGTCCAGTGTGTCTCAACTGGAGGTCGAGGCTGTCCTGTCTTGCCCCCCTTTAACGGACCTGCTCTTCTGTTCTGTCTCTAGACTTTGTGCCTATTGATCTGGAGGAGTGGTGGGCTCAGCGCTTCCTGGCCAACATCGCCAATCTGTCATGACCGGCGCTGGACGAGGCAGGGCAGAAAGGTCTGTGTGGGGGCTGGGGGCTCGGGCTGACTCACGAGGACAAGTGAGCGGAGCGCTCCATCGCCACCGCCTGGCAGTGTGTTCGCAGCTCGGATGGCCGGACTGCACTACAGACGGGAGCAGAGAGAGGCTTTAATCTGAACTTGACTTTAGACTCGCGCCCTTTCTCCTTTGCTAGTCCTGCCTCCGCCCGGCCAGCCAGCGTCTCTTACCCACTCGCAGGCGCTGACCGTCTGCAAAGACATGATGGTTTTTCTCTCCAACGACAAACTTCCCGCCGTGTGCCGAAAAGGAGACGACTTTTTTTTTTTTTTTTTTTCTCCCTGGCTGGTCTTTGCATTAAAAAAATGTAAAAAAAAAAAAAAAATGTGGGGGAAGGAAAAAAAGTGATGATAAAGACAGTAAATTGTTTTTTCCAAGACTCCAGAGTGCTTTCTTTCAAGCTGAACCATGAGCTGCTACAGCGCACGCAGGACTTTAAGAAACGGCTTTCTTTTAATCTTCGTATTAAAGCATTGAATTGAGTTCATTAAATTAAACATTTCACAACAACCTGTAAAAGTGAACAAGCATTTCCGCACGGAGCTGTTTGAAACCCTGAGTCATTTTTTTGAGTCGGTCCGAGCCAGCTGAGTCGATTGGGTGTGTTCGTGCTGGAGCAGGCCTGGTTCAGCTCAAAATGGAAAGAAGTTTAGAGTGTTTCCTAATGATCGTCCATCCACGGCGCTGTAGACACACCTGATGCTACGCCGTAGAAAATTAAGTTCTTTGCCAGATTAAATTGAACAATTTGGAAGAAAAAGCCTCCAGAGAGTGTAGGACGGGTGCTGCAGGTAAACTCAGCACTGAGCCTGAAGAGTCCAGGAGCAGCTTTAAGCCCTGAGCTCTCCAACTCGCTACCAGCTTCCCCTTAGCTCATCCAGAGGGCCCTTCTGCAGTCCCGCTCGCGCAGCTCATCCAGAGGGCCCTTCTGCAGTTCCCCTAACCCAAATAACATAGAGGTATCTCATGTATAGTCCTTCTATAGTCCAACCTGAATGTCCCTGTAACCTGTCTCACCACCCAGCTCAGGCAGCTGCCTTAACCTGTCTCACCACCCAGCTCAGGCAGCTGCCTTAACCACTCTCTTCCTCCCTCGGCCACCGGGGCCTGCGGCAGGGGCCCGGGCGCGGGCTCTTCTACGTGAAGGGGCAGGGTGGCCCGGTTTGGCTGTGGTGAAGGTGATGCACTGCGAGTCCAAGAAGTCCAGCAGCTTGGCAGTGCCCAGCCTGATGCCCACAGCCTTGAGCCTGGCCTTCAGGTCCGAAAGGGAAAGCGGCTGGTACTGCAGAACACGACCGTGCAGCGCAGCGTCCGACTGGATGAAGGAACGCACGGCCAGCAGCTTATCCTTCTCGCGCACCAGCGCCTGGGACGCCGTGATGCCCTCACTGTCCGAGCCGTCGTCGTCCGAGTCACACAGCTCCGGGTTTGACCTGGACACCAGAGAAAATGCATTCGGGCACATGCGTCTTCCGGCTCGCTAACAGCAATGAACCCAAAAAAATGAAACATCTCTGGTTCGTGTTTAATCAACAGCATATGCTACGAACGAATGCAAAATGAGACATAAGCATCTGACCTTTCAGACTCGGCCGTGGAGGACGTGCTGGACTCTTGAGATAGAGGTAGAACATCCTTATCGTCTTCTTCCACCTGCAGTTTCCTGGGAGAGACAGGAGGGGGTGCTGTGGGCTGTTTAAAAGGCAGTGCAGACTGGACGGATGGAGGTTTCTGGGGAAGCCTCGTTGGAGGCCGCGCCACGGGAGAAGCTTCTTCCTCTGACTCAGAGCTCATCAGCTGGTGGGTGTACTGGTGGATCTCCTTCAGCTTCAGGACCATTTGTTTCTTGGGAAGAGGGCGCACGCCATACCTAAAGGAAAGAAAATATATACATTGATATCGAGATGTACACATTAAACACTCATTTCTGTAGGTCAGAACCTCACCTGTCCAGCTTTTTCTTGAGCTCAGGTGTGTCCATGTCTGAATAGCCTGGCATAGGAGTGATGGGAACCAGCGGCACGGGGTTCTTCTTCTTGCGAGCCACTGAAGGGAAAGAGATGAACATGTGCAGAACCTGAGCACAGTAGCGGTCTGTATGGTGTTTCGCTCACACCGGAAAAAAAACCTAATCTTTTACCTGGGGTTTTAAGCTGAGCCACTCTCTTTGGAGGAGCCGCTGTGTTCACCCTCTCAGAAAGAGGAACCGTGGGTCCATCTTCGTCCTCATCCTCATCATCGTCCTCCCAATTATTCCACACAACAGGATCCGGCAAGCTGTGGTTCAATGGAGTTCCACATTTACGTCCCGAGTCAGGAGCTGTTGGCCCAGCAGGAGACACTAAAGGTGGCGGAGCCTTCTCCCCTTGTCCCCTGTGCTCAGAGGGACCCCCTGGATCTCCACTGCTGTCCAGCCTCAGACTGAAGCAGGGTCCCTGGTCCCCAACCCCTCCTCCACCAAGACCCCACGAGTCATCAAACGGGATGGGCGGCTCATCAAAGCCACAGAAATCGACCGCCTCGACCTCATTCACGCTTCCGTTTTCCTCCGCTTCTGTCCCACTCTGCTGCTTTTCTCTCATCTCAGAATGGCCCGTGTCCCCAGATGGACTCACCTCTTCCCCAGGATGGGACAGCAGGTTTCTAGAGTGACCATGTCCTGTAAAGTTAGGAAAAGAGACCTTTCATTAACCTCCTGCTGATCCATCTTAAAAATGAAACCCTCACCCTTACTCGCGGTCTTAACCTCTTGTCCCGATTAGGGTCATTTTGGAGGGACAGTTTGTCTGTTATTACTCACTCATGAATCTTACTGTGAACCTGAAGCACAAACCGCATGGCGTTCGCGCTCATTCTGAGCTGGACTCACTGAGGAAAATCATCTTTTTACCTTCGTTTTTATTCGCCTTTCCTGCAGCCATTCTTCGAGAAAGAGCATCTCCCCCCGCGTGGCCGCCGCCCTCCTCCCATTCCGCTGCGCTCCGCTGCTTGAACTTCCTGTCGCTCAGCAGGGGCGACGCCAGAGGCTCTGGAGAGCGTGGGCCGGGGGCAGGGTGCAGGGGCGTGCTGCTGGAGGGCATCAATCCAGGAAGGGGAGAGGACTGAGGGTGTTTTATGAACTTTAGCTTTCGTAAGGCTGGTGAGTGCTCAGGAGCATCACTGCTGGAACAGTCTCCGGAAGAACTCTGATCTGGAAGTAATGCTGAAGGTGGTTTTTCGAGGGAATCGAAGTGCTTCGAGTTTGTCAGAGCGTCGTCAGGGGCAGAAGAGGAGGAGGAGGGAGCTTCGGGAAAGAGCCGAGTGCGCCGCATGCCGTTGTGCGTCTGCGTGGAGCTGGAGCGTGTGGAAACCTCTGGAGTGGCCGGGATAAGCCAGGAAACCTCAGCTGAGCCGTCCAACAGGCCAACTGAACCCACTTCTGATGGGGCTGTTCTGAAGCCTTCAGGCTCATTCTTCACTGTAGAGATTGAAACTTCCGGTTTTTTATCTTTGATCCGAGTGTAGCTCTGGCTGACTCTCGGGGGAGGACTAGAAGAAGCCCCTCGTGGTGAAACCTTGTCAGCTGGGGGTTCGGGGTCCATGTCATCACTGCCGTCAGAGAGAACGATGAGCTCAGGTTCCTTACTAACGTGTCCTGAAGGAGAACAATCGGACGGCAGTTTATTTGCTACAGGCCTGAGGTTACAAGAGAACGAAGACGGTCCTGGATTTGGATTACTAGGTGCTAGAGAGGGTCTAGATAAGGCTTCAGGACCTAGGGGTACTAGAGGTGAAGGTTGAGAGTGAGTACTGTATAATGTTGAAGGGTAAGTAGACGCTGGAGGAACCGTGCTTAGAACTGGTCTACCTGCGTTTCCTTCGCCTGGAGAAACGCCAGGTACTGGAAGGGATGACTCACTTGGCTCTCCTGACCCTGGAGGAGGGCTGATGGACAGATCAATCACTTCACTGACTGAGGACATTCTTCGTGGAGCAGATTTGCACGGAGAACTTGACGGAGACGGCTCCACATACTCTCCCCATGAATCCGAGAACAGACGGCTGTAGCTCCTGTCCAGACTGGCGTCAGGGCCAGCGTGGAGACCCCTGTGTGTGTCTAAACGAGCACCAGCATTCAACCTTTGGGTGTGGTGCATATTCGTGCCACCGGTTGCCATGGCAGCTGCATCCTCTCCAAGTCCGTAACTATGGCGACTGCCGATGGCCTCTAGAAAACAGGCGGAACGTTGTCCTGCCTCACTGTTTGGCTTTTCTTCATCCGTCTTTGAGTCAAAGCTCTTGTTTACTTCTTCACCCTCCTCACTGCTGGTTTTGGAGAAAGCAGTTGTCTCCATCTTCCTTTGTGTAGCTGCAAACTCATAAATCTCATCCAGCTCTTCCTCAGCGACTCTCTCTTCTTGGATCTCTCCGTCAGAACTCCCTCCTCCTTCCTCCTCGACTTCCATCCCTCTATCGGTGCCTCCCGCCTCTGCGAATTCCTCGCCGTCGCTTTCCTCGTGCTGCCACATGGAGCGTAGAAGCTCCAGGAACTGGGAGTCTGCCAGGCTCTGCTGGGGGCTGGGATTACTCTCCTGAGCCGGGAGCTCTTCTTCCCTTGAGCCCTCTGGATCTTCACTGTACTGCTGACACTGCTGCTGCAGCTCAGGCAGGCCAAACCTAGGGGGGGGGGGCACTTTATTTTAATTAGAAACTGAATACAGCCTGAGACCTGAGAGTCCAAACCCATACCAAGCCCAGCTTTTGGTAAAATTCAAAACACCAAAACCTTTCCTCTAAAATCTGATTTAAACCCTCTAGTCAAAAAGTCAAGCCTTTCTTGCTTCCAAAGATCCAGACTTTTTGAGTTTCTTTGCATTTTTATTGTTGAAGAACAGTTCTCCAGATCTCCCTGCAGGACAAAGTTTTTGTTTCTCATTTTCAGCACAGTCCCTGTACCTGAGCACTTTCAGAAGTGGGATCATCTCTACAGAGAACGGAGAACAAAAGGCAGCCCACGTCCAAAGGAGGTCTTTGGGATGTCCTTCAAGGAGCCTGGAGAAGTGTTCCTGATAACTTAAAGGAAGGAGCTGGTCTAAGAGAGATGAGGTTGTGCTGGAGAATAAGGGTGGTGGTAGTGGATACTGACTTTAAAGCTGATTAGAATGAAACTCTCTTTGTGTTTAGACTGGATTTACAGATGTTTTCACTCCTTGCAATAAATCACCTCGACTTTTGTTAGAGAAAATTTAAAAACGAGGGGCGGCGAGACTTTTGAACAGTACTGCCCTTCCAACAAAAACTCAATTTTTCTTCATGGAAGATCAGCCCCGTTTTACAAATGCACAGAGTCAAACTGAAGGGCAAGTGTCTGTTCTTTCACTGACCTCGTGGCAAGCTGGAGTACGTGGGGCAGCAGGGTGTGTGAAAGTGCACAAAGGCCAGTGTAGAGGTACCGTAACAGGGAGTGCACAGCCTCCCCGGGCACGTCACCCAGTAATACCCTCCGAGCAGCCGGCATGCCGTCTTCCTGCACACCAAACCCTGCGTCATGGACCTGTGTGCGCATACAAAGCAACAGATCAGCGAATCCTGAACTTTCATGCCTCCCCGTGACAGAAAACGACTCCGGTGAAAATGAGGAGCCCGTTTTCTTCTCCTGCGAAGCTACTTTGAAATAAGATGCTGTGTTCGAACGGCATGCAGGACCGAGTGAAGGCTTTTACCAGGCTAGCCAGCAGGGGGCAGCGTGCATAGAGCATGAAGGAGTGAGCAAAGTAGACTTCGCCACTGTCCACCTGCAGCTGCACATCACCGAGCTGAGGGTTGTTCACCATGCCGGCCAGGTCCCGACACAGCTTGGACACACCGTCCTGCAACAGAGAAAGGCTTAGCAGGGCACTGAGCAACGTCCACGCTGCTCATTCTGAAAGAGCCCGAATAATAATAACGGTGTTACCGAGCTGGCAGGAGACCTTGTCCTCCTAGTTTCAGGGACGAAGCCACTCAAAGGAAGATCAGCAGGTTCTTCATCTGAAAGGCAGAGGAACCTTAGCAACAGTCATAAAAGACACAGATCTGGAATCAGTTCAGACCTTTCCTAACAAGTCCTAATTATTTCGCTCATCTCCAGACGCCCTAAGAAGTTAAACAGGCTCTTTGGTGAATTATGCAAACGATCCCTGCGTTCCGCATCACCGGCAGGTCATTTATGCATGTGCTTTTTCGTGGCAACAACAAATTCAGTTCTGCTTTTGCAGCTTCGCTTGCATTAATGAACTAAAGAAATAGAATATTTAATAAATAAAAGATCTTAAACACACGCTGTAGCATTTATCCTTGCTAAATGAAAGAATAAAAGAAAAAAAAAAACAAAAAAACGAAGACTTCTTTTATAAAACAAACTATGCATTGTGTCTCATATTGCAGGTTTTTTCCCCCCATTGCTGTCAAGGGTTACCAGGGGACTTTAAAAAAGAATACATCTATTGAGTTTTTGAATTGGCACATTTAGCACTCAAACCTAAAGTCTTTTCTTAAAAAAAAAAAAGAGCCTGGGAGGCTGTGTCTTACCTGGAGCTCCGTACTGGGTGAGTGTCATGCCCTCCTCCGCTAACTCCACCAAGTCCTGAAGGGCCCGTGAGCCCGGGGGGCTGATGGAGGGGGCGGGACCGGCCGGCGTGGAAGGGCACTCCGAAGGCTCCTGGGACAGGGAGTTCGGCTTCTCCGGAAGGTCCGAGCTCCCAGAAGCGACTGCGAGAAGCTGTTTCACCGGTGTGACCTCTGAGGAAAGAGCCTTCTGCTGCGGAGAGAGAGAGCGATCGAGAGATCTTCATACATCATGCAGACGCACGATGAACACCGCGCGGTAATCGATGCTGAAAATGTTTTAAATAGAGTTTCTCATTTCCAAAGCTGCTCATACATCCCAGCCCTTTCAACTGCAACTGAGGCCGCAGTTATAAATAAAGTTTTCTCTCTAACGGAGCAAATGGAGGGGCTGCCAATCAAAACAGACGCCATGTTTTTATATGTATTAGATGTATTAAGGGCACAATAGTAGTCTATTTTAATTCTAATATTTAAAAAAATCCTTCAAATGTGAATTCGGGCCGCTGTTGGTATTTAAAATCACACACATCATAAAAGTATCTAAACAAAAAATAATTTAAAAAATAGAAATAAGTGTAGCAGGGCCCGTTTCACAGGCGGATGTTGATTTGCTGTATTCGGTATTTTAGTTTGTGTTAACTGAATAAATAATGGGAATTTTTAATGAACTTTTATTATAGAACTTTATTGCAAAATACCGAGCATCGAGATGTTCATTGTTGTAAATAATGGACTAATTATTACGTGATCTCCTGCAAGCTGATCTTTCAGATCTTATCTGGACCCCCGAAGCGGATCCGCTTCAAATACACCTTTGATCTGATGAACTTGTGCACGAGGGTGTTGTTGTGAAATCGGATTCTCACCTCCGGTCTGACCCATGGCTGTATAAAGGCTCCGAGCTCTGGGGTGTAAAACTCACAGACGGAGTCTGGTCCCCCTCCAGGCAGCGCACTCTTCAGCCAGAGGGGGGCACTGTGCCCCCACATGGGGAGCGTGGAGGGGAGCAGTTTGGGGGAGGGGGGAGTATCTGGTCTGGGGCACAGCAGCAGAGCTGAGACGCGCTCTTGGATTCGGTTTAGTGCCGTCTGGGGGTCCTGCACTAGGAGGAGAGGAGGCGGAGCTGCCGGCGCACCTTTTCTTCTCTTTCGACTCTTACCTGAGAGAGAAAAGCAGGTTAAACGCACCTTCGTATGTCCCATCAGTGGACAAGTATGACAAGGACTGGACTCATTTTTTTGGTCCGTGTCCCAAACATCACATTGTCTGCGCCAGACCAGGGGGCAGCAGCGACCTGCTGGTTAAGGACTAGGCCCCAGGATCGGAAGGTCGTGGGTTCAAATCCCAGGCCAGCAGGTTGCCCTGAGGTACCCCTGAGCAAGGTAGCGTGCCCATCTCTGCTCCCTGTCGTACACTGTGTGCAGAAGCACTTCACTGTGGTCCACTGCGTGCTGTGCTGTTTCACAATGACAAATAGTCACTTTCACTTTCACCTGAGAATGTACTTCTGGGAAAGATTTGGGTGACGGTTGACTTCCGTTTTTTGTGCCTCCAGAAGCGTACTGGGAGTCTGAATAAGTTCTGGGTGAGCAGCCAAAACTGATTTGAAGTTTTGAAGATGCCTTACGTTTATGTTTGATGGCATCTGCAGCGTCTATGGTGTTGAGGGGCGTCTCAGACTGTAAAGAGATTTTTCGGTAACCTTGCCCCACCCAGCCAATCATCTAAAGAGTTCTCTGAGATGGATTTTTAAATTTTTAAATGAAAATACCAGCGTCGGGCTTCTTCTGTAGAGCTGCCGTGGAAAAGGGGTTTGCCAGTTGTGCCTGTATGTGCCTCTCCTCTTCCAGCTCTTCGTCTCGCTCCTTCTCCTGATCCAGCAGAGAACGAGACAACGCCAGAGCCACCATGGTGTCCTCGTCCATGTTTGGGGCTCTTCTTTTGGCCGCCTTCTTAACCGGCACGTGGGTCTCCGACGCATCCACCCTCCTGCCGTCCTCTGAACGCTGCCTAGGAGGTAGAGTTTTACACGTGAAACTACGTTAGAGATCTTCGGCATGTTAAAGGTTTCTATTTTGCACTGGCGTGTTTGAAACGGAGCGACTCACTGCTGGTCAGTCGCGCCGACGTTCACGCTTTCAGCAGCCTGTCTCTGGAGAGCCAGCAGCAGCTCGGCCGGGGACACGCCCATGCTTGCCGAGCAGCGCTTCAAATGCGTAGAGCGACTTTTTTCAGACTTAAAGCCGCGTCCACAGATGGGACAATCAGGCAGTCGAGGACGAGGAGGAGGGGGAGGAGGAGGAGGAGGTTCGGGAGCGCTGTTCTCACTCTCATCCAGACACCTGAGGCCAAGCATTTGTTGGAGAGAATGAACGAGGGTCAGATTCTTTGGCACAAACAGTTTTATCACATTATGAGTCTCAGGATTCCTCAGAGCAGTCTGGGTGTTTGAGAATAATACAACAAATTAAACAGAAAACCGTTTGTTGCAATTAAGCGGTCGACCCTAGTGATGGTTGTTCGTAGAACCTGTTGATGTGCTGGGCACGTAGTTGAGGGCTCATAGCTGACAAGTCTTTTTGGCAGAGCTGGCATAAAAACAGGCCTCCGTCGTCCTTTTCCACCACATCCTGGTTCTCCAACTCTCGGTCCAACTGCTGTTGGAGCTTCTGAGCCAAAGCCTCATCGCTCTCGGGTTCCTCCATGGGCTCTGAAACACACAGCAAACTGCGTCATAATCAAAACACATTTGCTTGATTAAGAACTCCTGCAGTAAAGAACTTATGGTGACGATCAGCTACAAAACTAGGCTGCTTTGAGAAACAACTGAAGGTCTTTCCTTCATGTTCATATTCAGGAACGAGGGGAGCAGAAGAGAATCTTGTAGGATGAGATATTGAGCTTCACCTTATCATCGAAGGATGTTTAGTGTTGGGAATTAAACGACACTGCTCATTTAAAAGGCTGAGCTGCAGTGTACTCATAACCAGTTTTAACAAAATGACATTCTGCACACAATTCCAGTGACACTGTTTATAATATGTAAAATAAAAAAAAAAAAAGCAAGAAAGAAGAAGATGCAGAGGACAGGAAGAAATGGAAACGGATGATCCGCTGTGGCGACCCTGACAGGAAAAAGATATATGTATATAAACATATAAAATATTGTGCAAAAGCACTGATCCACCCACTCTCACATACACATTATTCAAACACACATCCATCTGATTCAAACTGTGCTGGTGTAATGGCCAGACGTCCCAATACTTTTGTCCAGTGTATATATCTTCACTGTGTTTATATGCACCTACAACATCTGCAAGGTTCACCTTGTGTGTGAGGAGGCGCCGAGTCCCTCAGCCCTTCTCCTTTCAGACGTGGGGGACTCTTTCTCCTGAAGCGCTCCATCCCCCGGAGCACTTTCTCCTTCACGCCCGAGGTCGACGCTCCCTCCGGGGGTCGGGTTCGGCCCGTCGACTCGCTCTGGAGCAGCTTCGGTTTCTTCCTCCTTGGTGCTGCTTTGCAGGGAGAGGATCCCGGCTCTCCATCCTCCTTCACCTCTGCTCTACGTTTGACCCTCTTGAGGAGCCGTGAGCAGAGATCTGAGAAGTCCTGGTCCGAGTCGTCCATCTCTCACCGTGTCCCGCAGAGGTCACCAGCCGGAGAGGCACCGTTTAACCAACCCGCTCTCATTGCTGTTTTAAGAGAGAGGCGAATTAGAGCAGGTTATTCCTCCATCACACACCACGACGTTAACACCTTCCCATAAAAACACAACCACCACCACCAAAACCTACAGCACACCAACAACAAAACACCAACAAAACCTACAGCGCACCAACAACATAACAGAACAAAACCTACAGCACACCAACAACAAAGCACCAACAAAACCTACAGCACACCAACAACAAAAC
>CM029391.1:2017310-2092310 GCA_017165825.1 Hepsetus odoe
AAAAAAAAAAAAAAAAAAAAAAAAAAAAGTCTGGAAACAAAGTTGAAAACTAAATGACCACGTTCGGTCTGAACCAAAAATATATTCTTTGTGATTTAAATTTCTTTTTAAACAGCAAATTTTCTAATCCCTCAACTGAAAGAAAGAAATATCAGTCCTGCTTTAGGAAACATCAACATTCCTAGCATTGTTGAGCTTTTTTTTCCATTTCTTTTTTTTTCCCCCTCTTCTGTTTCTTGGAACTTTTTACATGTCAGTACAAAAAAAATTCTTTATAGAGGGGGGAAGGAAAAAAAAAAAAAAAAAAAAGCAGGGATGAACCAAAATGAAGGGGTGAACAGAATGTGGAAGGAGGTGGAGGAACAGAAGGACAGGAGGCGGGCGGGGTTTGGGAGTCTCGCAGAAAACGCTACAACCCCTCCACAAATTTCTCCAGCGTGTCTCCCGTTGTGTCCCCCACCATGCTCAAGTCACTGGGCAGGCCCCCGCGGCTGGGGGTGTTAAGCTGCGGAAGCATGGCGCTCTGCTCCGGCGTGCCCAAGTGTCCCTGCTCCATGGAACCAGGCATGGGGCCGGCGAGGCCGGGGCGGGGCGAACCAGAATGTGGCGGGGCAGGCGCATGCTGGGGTGAAGGCTGAGGCTGGACCTGGGGGCTGGGGCTGGAATGGGGGGGCGGTTGCTGGGACGGCGGCCGGGGCGACTGTACAGGGGCTGGCGAACACACCCGGTTGCCGAGCGCGTTGGCCATGGGCTGCCCGGCCAGGTGAGGGCCTTGCGGCTGGCCTGCCAGTAAGTGGGCCTGTGGACTCATGGGGCCCGGCTGGGCAGGAGAACCCAGCTGAGGTTTGAGGACGGCCTGCTGCTGCTGATGCTGCTGTTGTTGCTGGAGCATCCGCTGGTGTAAGATGTTCTGCGGGCTGTTGTCCATTCCCAGCCCGGTCTGTCCCATTTGGCCCATGGGGGGAAGCTGGCCCATGGGCCCTCCGGGCCCCTGCATAGCCAGTTGCTGCTGCTGCTGCTGCTGCTGCTGCTGCTGCTGCATGCGAAGCTGCGAGTAGCTGGCTGCAGCGCCCTGCGTCTGGGGGAACTGGCCATGTGGCTGGGCCATCACACTCTGTTGCTGCTGCTGTTGCTGTTGTTGCTGCTGCTGCTGCTGCTGCTGCTGTCGCAGGAGCTGCCGGCGGTACAACTCCTGTAGCTGAGGGTTGCTGGCATGCGCTGGGTTCATGAGTTGACCCTGCGGTCCCAGAGCTGCCATGCCTTGAGCCGTTGACTGTTGAGGCTGCTGAGGGGGCATGCCAGGCCTCTGGACGCCCTGCATGGCCGCCATGGCTTGCATCACTGGCTGCATGCCCTGCTGCTGCTGCTGCTGTTGCGGCTGGTTTGCGTGGTACTTGGCCGTTCTCTGTTTGATGAACGCTGCCATGAGCTGCGGGTTGGACTTGAGAATGTTGAGGACTTGCTGCTGCTGCTGGGGTGAGCTGGGTGACTTCAACGTGCGCAAAAGATCCTGCAGGGCGTTGGGGGCTATCGCTCCGGGTCTCTGAGGCGCTGGGGGACGCTGGCCCTGCGTTGGTACTATCATGCGTGGCTGCTGCTGCGGTTGCTGGGGCATCATGGGCCTCTGCAAGGGCGGGCCTTGGGCAGCCTGTGGCGGAGCCACCTGCTGCTGTGGTTGAGCTGCCTGCATTCCTGCTTGCGGGGGTCCAGGCCACTGCACCGGCATCGGCTGCATGACCTGTGGCCCTCTCGGCCCCACCATCTGCATGGGTGGCGGCTGCATCGGGCCTGGCAGGCGTTGCTGCTGGTGGTTTACAGGAAGGCCATTCATGGGCATGCGGTAGTTTTGGCTTTGCTGAGCCTGCGCCACCATCTCTATGTGCCGAGCCATTTTGACAGCTGCAATCGGGGGGAGCGGCTGCTGAGGAGGCTGCTGCTGCTGTGGCTGCTGCGGCTGTTGCTGCTGTTGGGGGGGCTGGGGGAGTGGAGACTGCTGCTGGTGAAGTGGGGAGGCCTGGGGGCCTGGCTTGCCTTGGGACGCTTGCGCTGGGGGCTGGCCGTTGCGAGGAGCATTGGGATAAGTAGGGGACATGACAGCAGCATTGGGTGTGGGGGGCTGGTTGGACAGGGGCTGAGGGGTCTGAGGGGTGTTGGGCTGCTGGTGGGGGGTAGGCGTGCTTGGGGCCGTGGAGGGTGGAGGTGACGGGAGGCTCTGGGCCATGGGCCGCCCCTGCATGGTGGCCATGCGCCGCCGCATCATTTGAGCTTGCTGAAGCCTGTGCTGCAGCTGCTGCTGACGGAGTTTGTGCTTGATGTTGAGGCAGAACGGCACGGGGCACTTGTTCTCCTGGCAGTGCTTGGCATGGTAGCAGCAGAGGGCAATTAGCTGTTTGCAGACGGGACAGCCACCGTTGGTCTTGCGCTTGCAGCCCTTGGTGTGCTGCACAACCCGCTTCATCTTCTGGCAGGACGGCAGGGAGCAGTTGGCGTTGCGACACTGGCAGGCGTGCACCAGCGACTGAATGCAGCGCTGGATACTCAGGCGCCGGCTCTCCTGAGGACTCTTGGACGCTTCTCCACTCTGACTGTTGTTGTCGTCGTCCAGACCCAGACCCCACTTAACCATGGGGTGCTCATGGCCTTTAGTGTTATAGCAGTTGATGCACAAATCAAAGTCCTTGAAGGGGGGGGAAAATGGAAGAGGATTACATTCAGATCATCTCCACAACTCTAATGTTAATATTGCTCCTCGTTACAAAAGCTCTGTCTGCGATGGAAACACTGAAGATAAAACGTGTGGCCATTGCAACCTCATCGCTTTAGGCACTTCTTTAATTGGACAAACCGCCCCATGTCAAACAATCCAGGAGCTAGAAAACCAACCCTGAGAACGAGGTTCTTTAAACAGAACCAAAGGGTTCTGCCTCACTAATCGGCCGCCCACTGCAAGGCCAACACCACCACAGCTGTGAAATGTCTTGCGAACATTTTGTTGGTTCTCACCTCGCACACGGTGCAGTGCCAGCGAGTCTCGACGTGGTGCTTGCATTCGTTGCAGGTGTAGACGAAGCGGTCCTGGCCCTGGTTATGCAGCTCCACCAGCATGCACATGGTGCTCCACTTGCAGCGACGAAGCGAGCTGAACTCCCAGTGCTTATCCCGCGCCAACGTTAAGAAAGCGTCGCGGCCATCCATCAGGTCGCACGTTAACATCGGGTCGGGGTCCATTATGGGCGGCAACGTGTTTACCATGGGCCCAGAATGGAGGTGGATTACGAAGAACACCTGGAGAAAACATACGGCCGGTTGAGGAGAAGGGCATCCGCTCCCGCTACGTTAGCATGCAGACCAAATACAACAAAAACCCCCAAAGTACAAGCGGGCACATACTTCTTTGTGTTTCTCCATTGTGGCGTAGAGTTTCTGGGACAGATCGTTGGCTACATTCGGCATCCCAGGCTTCTTCTTATTGGCTCGGCTCACGCTGCTCTTATTCTTATTGGTCTTCTTATTGTTTTTCTTCTTGGCGGTCTTGCTGTCACCCGGTATACCCTGAGCGGGGGGAGGGAAAAAAAAAAAAAAAAAAAAAAAAAAGCCATAAACTAATGGGAGGAGAGTGAGAGTGCATCTTCTGCATCTGCAGCCTTTCGAGGACAATTCAGATATACTTTATATGTAAAGAAAAATAAAAGGAAGCGTTGAAGAGCTCTTATTTACCTGCGTCGAATATGACTTCTAGTATCAAACTCTCACTTTTGTACAGAGGCTGCGTGTTGCCCACTCAGCCTGAACCAATCAACTCCCTTCATGAGGTAAAGCTCACCTCTGGAGTTTCGCAGGCGGCGGTGTTCTCCTCTTTCTTCCTCTCCTCTTCCTCCTGCTCCAGCTCTTTGATGCTCTCCTCCAGCACGTTGGGCCAAAAATCCCCCTCAAAGTACGGCAGCTCGCACGCGCTCGTTAAACGATCCTCCGTCGCTTGCTTGAAGATGTCCTATCAGAGGCACGCACGCTGTTAGACATGGCCAAAACGTAGACTAGCGGGACATTAACATTCGACCCGTTCTTCACGGGCTTTTGATGAAACCGTCCCGGGAAAAGGGGCTCCGTACCTTGTAGTCGTGCAGAATCCGCTCCGCGAAGGCTTTGTCCAACATCTTGCGGTACCATTCCTGTAGGCGCTTGGGTTTGGGGATTTTTTGGTCGGCGGGGTGACAGTGGAAGATGTAGTCGTCACCTTCGCTGGGAGGGCAAGCCCAAATGTGCCCCGTCACATAGCTGTCGAGGGGGAAAAACCACAAACAAAACAGGCTTCCTTTAGATGATCAAGCTTACGTAGCCGAAGCACACGAAAAGATGAAAACGTTTGGAGGGCGAGAGAGAGGACGTACCCTAGTTTCTTGACGTACTCCAAATAGCCGATAAGAATTTCATGGTAAACGGCCGTTCTGAGCATGCGAGGTCTGAAGAAGTGAATACTGTCGAGGTACGAGATGTATACCCGTCTGTAGAGAGAAGCAGGAACGTTAGACGCGAGCAGCGGGGAAAGGCGCACCGATACGGTTCTGAGCGTCGGCCGGGAAATCACCTGGTGTTGGGTGGGCGGCACTCGGAGCCATATTCCTGCACGTGCATGCCGAAGAAACACACGTCCACCCCGTCGATTTCCTCGAAGGCGAAAAGTGCTTTGGTTCTGTAGGGGAAGCTCTCGGCCATCTCACCCGTATCTACAAACCTGACGGGAAAGAAAGAGGAGAGGGTCTGCGTGCCGTTTCCGTACCGCGCTCTCGATCGCCAAAGAGCGGGCAGTTCAAGGAAAACTGCCCTTTCTTTTTACTTCTTTTAAACTAGCGTTAATAACAAACTCCCTGCTCCCTCGCTTTTCTGAGAAGAGAGAAACCAAAGGGGATCTTCGCGTTTACCTGGCCTTCATGCCAGGTTTGACCTCCACTGTTTTGTCTGAACTGGCCACCACTCGCACAAACACCTCGCCGGCTTCTAAATGGTTCTGTCTCTTCAAGTATTTGTTCACTCTGTCCTCTATATATGTGCCCAACCGCGTCGACTGCAACCCTGTTACAAACACACACACACACACACACACACACACATGAAATATTCAAAACATCAAAAGATTCTTTTCTGAGCACATGGTCATGGTGATCAGCAGTTAAACATCTCTGACCAGCTGAATGGTTCTTTACAACGAGAGCATAACGCGCAAGGCACCGGCGCACTACGCAACAGCATCACCGTCCTTGGATTGAAAGTGCTTACTTTTTGCAGAAAACTTGTTTTCCTTCTTTGTTTTCCCACTCTTCTTCAAACAGTTTTCACAGACAAAGCTGAGGGAACAAAAACTCTCATCAGCGCCGATGACGGTACACAGAGCTTTTACATCCCAAACACCGAACCGCAGCACTCACCCAGAAGGCCAGATGACCTCGTAATGCAACACGCATATCTGATGCATCTTGCGTCCGCAATCTTTACATTCAACAAACCTGAGAGAGAGACAGCGAGAGAGACAGAATGTTCTTTAGAGGGTTGCGACAGGTCGTGGTAGGTCTGCACATAAACCTGCCGGGATACTTTAGAATCTATAAATGAAACACCCATCGCTCTCGAGTTTTCAGCCGTTACATTAAGATTCTCTTTCAAAAGAGATTTGAGAGACATCTGAAAAGGGTCTGAAGTTACGAGAGGCAGAGGTTACAGTAGGTGGAGCCACTGAGCAGAGCGTGAAGACCCTGTTGGAAGTCTTGAGCTCCTCGTTTCTTAATATTTTGCTAGGAAGTCCTCAAACTGATGAAAGCCCGTCAAACTGTCTTATCTTTGGCATCCTGAGTAGATGAAATGAGAGAACAAGTACCTAGAGATACAAGGTTCTAGATAAGTAAACTCATCACCGGATCATCTGCACCCGTTTCTTCTCGGCTTCGTGTCTTAAGTGAGACGCTTTGTTCTGCTTGAAGGTTCAGACGTAGATCGCTGTGTGGATTAACCAACACTGAACTATCTGGTGCAGGGACTGCACTGAAAACGAGAGACAAACACACACTGTCCTTCGGGAAGGACCGTCCCTCAACCAGCAAAACACGAAGAAATGAGGGCTCAAGACTTTTGCGCGGCCGTAAGCTCTAACCTGCGATACGGCACGAAGGGAATTTGTATTATTATTACTTTTGCGAAGGACGTGCAGGCGTGCAAAAAAAATAAATAAATAAAAATAAATAAACACTCACGGCTCAGGGTCTAGCGTGTCGTTCTTCCTCCTCTCAAACTGATCCTTCGAAATCATACTGCAGAAGGAGAAAGAGAACGTCTAAAAGACTAGACATCACACGTTCATGCCCTTTTCTTTTCCTTCACTGATTCGCGAAGCTGCTGCTGAAAAACACATCTTTTAAAACACTGCAGATTTGTTAACGTACGATCGTGGAGCGGGCGCCGCGCCTTTTGACTGCTTTTCCTTTTTCTGAAATGTTTTTAACCTTTCTCGGATCACATCTTTGAATCTGAAGAGACACGTGCACCTTGGGTTTCGCAGCCAAGAATAATACAATAATAAAATAAAAATAATATTTCATGAAGTTTTCAAAAACTTTTGTTTTCTTCCTGATTGATGATTTGGGGCGAAGAGTGACAACGAGCGTGAAATCACGCCGCGTGCTGCTTAACGGGAGCGTGCTTTCAAAATACAAGTCCTTTTGGATAGAAAATAAATGAGTAAATAAATAAATGAATGAATGAATAAATAATGTGCTCAGAAGGTCCAAGGCAACAGAAGGGAGCGTTTAAAGGTCTGAGGACTCACGTCTGCGGCTGTGCAGGATCGTCCCCGAGCGTCACGCTGTCTCCCTGAATCTCGTTGAAGCACTTCTCGCAGAAATGGTACCTGTGCACAGAGGACAGAGTCAGAACGCTCGCGTCCCCCCCTTACTTCCGTCTGCAGTTTGATTTCTTATGCACGTTTGCGCTCTTAAATCCCTCCGCTTTCACGACTTTTACAGGCTGCAGCTGTGACTGCTCTTCACTGGAGCGCTCGCGCTGCAGGGGGCGCAGCGGAGTCCGTTGCGGGCATCGAGGCGTTCGTTTAGCAGGAAGAGGGGGAAAAAAATTCAAGCCTGCCGACCTCAGCCGGGGTGCGCGTTATGACTTTCGACCGGTGAAACAGAACGGGCGAGTTGAACGGCTGGGTCTCGGACGCTTCAGGTTCATGGATGATGTGGAAGCAAATCCCACTGGGAAAGCGGGAGAAAAGAGAAAGCCTGCAAGGCTTTGACCACCACTCTATGGAGAAAAAAAAGTCACCCCTCCTTTAAAAAAAAAAAAAAAAAATTTAAAAAAAAATTTAAAACCCCTCATGCGTTTTAAAGCCTTCGGGCGATTTGGGCCAATCTGTGAAAAAGAAACTACTGACCACTTCTTCCAAATCACCGCTGAGCTCGGCTCTTTTTCAAGCTTCGTGCTGTTTAAGCAGGCATCCGTTTTCAAGTTAAGAACCTGAACGTCAGTCCCAAGCAGCCGAGCGTGAACGTTGAGCTAAAGAACCCAGGAAGCAGGAAGTTCTTCTGCGAGACTAAAGGGAACGTGTGTGTGTGTGTGTGAGAGAGATGGCTCTCACCTGTTCTGGTAGCTGTAGTAGGTTCCGTCTCGGGGAATGGTGCAAAGCTGCTTGCCGTAGCAGCACAGCGTTTGAGGGGAGAACTCGTACTGCGGGGAAAAATAAAAGGAAAGAACATGAAGACATATAAGGCGAGAAAGGGCAGAAATGAGCCGCTCTGAAGCCAGGCAACGGTTGGCGGACTCTCACTCGGGAGAAACGCGCGATCGAGTGCTTTCCCCGCTGTGAGGAGGCAGGAACCTGCACCGATTCGAGTCCGCGAGGTGGACGGAGGTATCTGTCCCTTCACCTCACGGATGCGGACACGGCGGCGGCCCTGGCGCTCACCTTCCTTCCGCAGCAGTAGCCCAGGCTCTGCATGACCGGGTCGATCTCCTGCTCAAACACTTCGGCCAGTTTGGAGCAGTACTTGTAGACCCGGGACGTTTTCCTGTTGTACAGCCAGGCGTTGTTGAACATCAGCCACACGTCCTCTACGTACTGCCACGGCTCCTGATACTGCCCCGTGTCCAGCTTCCGCTTTATAGTGGACAGGTCGATGGGGTTCTTCACAATGTCGAAGTAGTCCTACAAACACACGGAAGAGTTCAAACCAAAAGGAAAGGAAATCCGCCTGTTACTTTTACTCCTTAAAACACATGATCGGCTTCTTAAACGTCGGTGTACATCCCCTCACCCGCCTGCTGAACATCGTGGATCAGCGAGGCTGTTGGGCACTCACCGGGATGCCCAGTAATATGGGGTCGACAGGCTGGCGGAACGGGAGAGACTCGGGGTCCTGCCTGTACAGGGACTCCAGCGTGGGCATCAGAGCCTGCCGCAGCTCCTCGGGCTTAAAGACTGCAGAGAAGAGGAGAGAGAACAGCTGAACAGACCAGTGCTGGCAGTCTGTTCGGACATTTGAAGAAACGTTTCCTGCCGTCTCTGTTTATGCTAACAAAACTGAGCTCCCTTATTTGACTTCTAAGCTCACTTTCCTGACTAAACAGCAGGAGACCCAAGTGACCCGGTCTCCACGAGCTCTCATATACAGCGTTACCAGACTTCAAGGACGAGGCGGTCAAACACTCACTCTTCCGGCGAGACTGAGAGGGAGAGGAGGACGTTGTGCCGTTCGTCCCCCCTTCTTCCTCTTCTTTGGGTTCTACCTTCACATTTGCCTTCTTATCCTCCGTTTCCATCGGCTCCTGCTTAGTCTCCGGCCCCTCCGGCTCTTCTTTCTTCAGCAGCTGGGAGCCGGAGTCGTCTTCCGCCTGCGGGACGGGAAAGGTCTTAGGCGATCTGAAAGACCTGTCTGGTTACTCAAAGCCTCATTGATTTTAGACTCCATGCTTGTCTGAGGATGAATCGTTTGCGAGAGCAGGTACCCACCTCCATCTTGGGTTCGGGTTCCGCAGCACAGGATTCAAAGTCCTGCTCTTCCTGCTTGGGCTCGGTTTTGGGCTCGGTCACCGCTGGCGGCTCTGGAACAGCATGCTGGGCATGCAGGTCTGCACTCGTCGTCGACGCTGGAGTGGGCACGCGGTTATCGCCGCTCTGAACGAAGGGTGCAAAGAAGAAGTGAATTCATCTTAGGAAACACCAAAGCTTCACTTACACACTTTGCTTCCAAAAAGAGATGATTTAAGACGTGGTTTCAGGAACTGAAACGTTAAACAGATCACTTTTATATCAAAAGCAAAACATTGCATACAAAGCATACAAGAAAGTCCCACAAGCGCCACGAGCGTCTCCTAAAGCCGATTCAGCTGCGAGATCAACTCCGTTTCTCCGCCCGCCTCGTGAGGATCGACCAAGACCCACAAATTCTGACGAGCATCGATTCTGCAAGAATGGGCTCCATCAGTCAGGATTCGCCGCAGAAGTTGACTGACAGCATGTCGGGGTGAATTAAAGGTCTTGAAGAAGAACAGGCACTGCGAATTTGAACTTCGTGAAACGCTGGCGATTCTACTTCAGTTACCATAGAAACATCTGACGAACGGATCGCTGCAAACTTTGCGAAAACCAACGCTTGTGTCAGTCTCAAAACTTGTGGCCACCGCTGTACAGAATATTCAAATGACAAAAAGGCTGAATCCATCTCTCGGTTTCTAAAAACCTGAAGCTCCAATGCTCTTCCGCTTCCAGAGGGAGGTTTCTGGGGTGGCGCAGACGGGTAACGTGCGAGGGCGAGGGTCTTACCGGCGTGCTGGGGTGCTGCTGTGCCGGGGCGGGGAGTTCCGTCTGCGTCTGGGTGTGAGGAGGGGTCCCCTGCGCCGGGGCGGGAGTGAGTGCGCTGGCCTGGTTGGTTTGCAGCGCCGGCAGGCTAGCGGCCGACGGCGTGCCCACGTTAGGGGGCGGAGTCGAGCCGAGAGAGGGCTGGGGCGGCGCGGGACAGTTCATCTGGGGGCCTAATGGGCCGAGTGCATTCATAGGGTGGTTCTGTGGCTGCTGGGTAAGAAAATCACAGAAAGAAGCTTTAATGCGGGGAAAAGTGGACAAAGAAACGTCCATTTATATGCTTCCTGTCTTTTCCGTGCCTCACCTGTGTGACAGCCGCCTGCGTGCTGGGCTGGCCCATGTTGACATTCATGGCATTGGTGTTGGCGGGAAACTGCTGCATGAACTGCGACTGATTTGGTGATTGGGCCACCATGTTCCCGCCATGAGCTCCCATCATGCCTTGCGTCATCCGCGTGGGCGACATGCCCATCTGGAAATGACAACACAGAAAGGAGCACGGGTCAAGGTCGATCACGTGCACGGAGAGCGCGGGAAAGCGATCGGTCCCGGGCAGCGAAGGTGCGAGGAGTGCGAAAATGAGTGCGCTTGAAAGGGAGGGGGAGAGAACGTGACCGGTACTGACCTGGGGAACGGAGCTCATGTTTATCTGTTGAGCGTGACTCATTGGGGAGGCGGCTCGAGCTGCCATCGGAGCCTGGGACATCTGCACATTCTGCATGGGCATCGGGCTGAACTGATTCATCCCTGAAGGACGACAGACACATACAGAGTCATACTGAGAACCGGCGCGACCCACACGGAGACTAGAGTGCTTCCCGCACCTGCTCCTAGAGGCTTTCCCTGCTCTAAACACACCTGGTGCAACCACTGGGCTCATTCACAACCCGTGAATTGCAGTGATTAAAGCAAGGAAATCATTAAAACCTCCGGGGAAGCGGGTGTCCGTTCTCAGGGACGGGGAAACGGTGAGTAGTGGGGGATCCAAGGTACCTTGCATGCGGTTTATCATCTGATTTGGCACGTTAGGCATAGGCACAGGTCCATCTGGAAAGCGAGAAAGTGTGTTAGTGGGTGTCCGATTAGCCATACACACAGGAGGGTGCAGCGCCACGTCTGGGTGGGTGTGTGCGTGCGTGCGTGCGTGCGCGCGTGTAAAACTCACTCTGTGGCCGAGGTCCCAGGGCGCTGGGCTGGTTGAGAGCGGGCTGCTGCGCGCCGGCCGCGGTCATGGGCGTCTGGGTGATGATCTGCTTCTGGAGCCTAGAGCGTCTCTTCTCCTCCAGTTCCTTCTGGATCTTATAGATCTTCTCTGCGAGGAAATGATAGTACTCGTCCTGCGAATACAAACACGCAGGGGTTTTCCGGTTTGTGAATGGCCAAAAAAAAAAAAAAAAAAGGAGTTACCCTGGTCTCGGGGAGCACTGAAGCCCTGTGGTGTCTCTAAACGGCCTCCTCACCCTGCTGTTGGCGGACTCGTACATGTCGCCCTCGACCTTGCGCGCGTACGCCACCAGGTTCTCCATCCTGCGGTCTTTCAGGGCTGCAGGATCCGGAGTCGGGAAGATGGCCTGCACCCTGCGCAACAAACAAGAGCCAGAGCACTGAGCGAGGAGGCGGAGCCAGGGCAATGGGTGATGTCGGCAGGCGGAACCAGAAGGCAGGAGTCTACTGCTGCCCATTATACTGCGAGGTGGTTACGGAGGTCCTGAGTGATGTGCTCGTGCCAAGCTTTACTCACACCTCCGGCAGACAGAGCGGTTGCCGAGGGTACATTACCCAGACTTCCCACCGCAGAACCATCTGACATCAGCTGACTGCTGAGCAGAGAGAGAGGCGCGAGAGAGAGAGGCAGAGAGAGAGAGAGAGAGAGAGGCGAGAGAGAGGCAGAGAGAGAGAGAGAGAGAGGCGGCGAGAGAGGCAGAGAGAGAGAGAGAGAGAGGCGAGAGAGAGGCAGCGAGAGAGAGAGACGGAGGTTTGGTCACGATGATGAAATGCTGGCTTCACTTTTAAAAGTGTGCTTGTCTTCAGTAAACATGATACAAATATGACAACGAAATGTAAGCAGATGCTGATCCTAGAACAGTGATAATTGCCATTTTGGCAAAGAAGAGACAGAACAACAAACAATATTCGCTTGGACTGATTCAACGGACAGGAGATTAATGAAGACGTTAATAATCCGCTAGTAGGAAGTGAAGGCGTCTAAATGCTTGTTGGCGTTGAGTGGATGGTATGTTGGCGTCCGGGTGCAGCTCGGCCTGCTCCGACGTCGGGACCCCCATCGCTGCCCCGCTCAGGTTCATCTGGCTGCCGCTTATGCGAAGAAGGTCAGGATTCACGTACTATTAGGCCCGGATTGGTCAGATTAGAGTTCAAATGCAATTGAGTCTGTCAAAAAATCGAGCTGAAATATGATTGATGTATCAGATGATCGTGAGGTGGAGCCTGAAGCGTGACCATGGCTGTGGAGCTCTCACCTTTAACGAGCAGCCATGAAAGTAGCGATTGGTGTTTAAACGTCCGGTGTTTTCCCTTCAGGCGAAGACAGATTCATGCTAATGGCGTCTCTTGGATTGCGAAACTATTTATTTACAAACGGAATGGGCGGGGCTAAACAATGAACACAACCGCGTCGGTTTAAGAAACTGAACACATTTTGCTTGAATGGGCTGAAGAGTGTGTGTGTGTGTGTGTGTGTGTGTACCGAGCGCATTGAGAGGTCTCATCTGCTGCTGGTGCTGAGTCTGGGTGGGCTGCCCTGAAGGCTGTCCGGATCCAGGCGCTTGCGCCGGCGACTGCGTCTGCGCGTCACGCTGCTGTAGGAGGCCCGTGAGCCCCATCCTTCAGCTGCATGGAGCTGGGATCTATGGGGGTGGAGGTGTTCGGGGCAGGCGCTGCCGGCTGACCAGAACCCACAGGACCCATCGAGTTCTGCAGCCCTAGTTGGGGAACTCAGCATGCAGCTGGAAGTAAGAGAGAAATGGCTTTCAAGGCTTGAATCTTCCCAGCTAGTTTATGAGAATGAGATTTTACAATTCGGAGAGACATCTGGGGACAGGGCGTTAGATATCCTCTTGACTTGCTTTCTTCTGGCAGATCGATGCTGCAGGCTGCAGTCATAACGTGATGGCAGATGATTGAGCGACCGTGGAAACTGGCGAGAGGCTACTAAAACAGTATCCCGAGCGAACAGAGTTTAGATCCTCTTTAATAAAACCCAAACATATGGCTTCTCACCATCCGGGACGGCACCACTGTTTACAGGAGAAGCGGGAAACTGGCGTAAAGGCGAGCGTTTTACCTGCGATTTTCACTCCATGACGCCACTGCGCTAGTACAGGGCGTCTGAATTTTGGAGGCGAAAACCGCGCAACCAACCAATTAGTGGAGACTGGCGAACCGGAAGAACTGAAGAAAGAGCGCGGCTGGTTTGTGTTGAGAAAATAACAGCGCGAAGGAGGGCCCGCGGCTGCCGCCGTTTCATCGTTCTCAGTTTGCCGGTCAGCGGACCATCATCCGCGTGGCTGGAAGGCACCGGATCAAATATTAGGCTCAAGTCAGACCGGTAGGTTGTTTGAGGCGCCCTTGAGCAAGGAACCGTCCCCACCACTGCTCCCCAAGGTCCAAAAACCCTCATCCCAAAGATCTCATGTGATCAAACATAACCCCCCCCCATATAGACAGTCCTAGAGTTAAAAGCTAGGGTTCAGCTTTCTTTTTTCTCAGTTTATCATCAGATATTCAAGTGGTGAATTCAAACGCAATCAAAACACACTTCCTGTCGATACAAATGTCCAAGTCCGGCAAAACGACGCTCGATAGCCTCCGCTCTTTCGGCTAATCTACAGCGACGCTCTGTTCACTGGATTAAGAGCACGATCGACAGACTCCAGCTTGTTCAGAAACATCACTGGTTACACAAAGGAGCTGATAGGCTGCCTGCATACGCCAAAGAACAGATCTTATTAAAACGTTAAAGGTTCTTAAAAGAAGCTTGGAAAAAATCCAGTTATATTTCTTCACCTTGTAACTCGGACCGTTTTGTATACGTTTTCTTTATTGAGATGTTTGAAGTCGTCTTCATCCTCCTAGTGTCGTTAGTAAGAACACGAACGGTTAAGCAGCTAATCGATTTAGTCTTTTTGTTTTGTTTTTTTGCTAAAAGATGAATCATGCGGTGGTACGGCTCAAACCTAACACCCGGGCGGCGGGATGACTTCAGTAACGGGCCAGAGGAAGCACTAGGGAGGCCGAGCGGGGGGAAGGGAGACTCCACGCTGCTGGTTGCGAAGCTTAGCCGTGGCGTTCTTCAGCGGGAGGCAGACGGGACAGTCGTGTCGCGTGCAGTTCTTCCAGTGAGAGATGATCTGCCTCGAGGACGCACAGTGAGCCACTGCAGAGAGAGAGAGAGAGAGAGAGAGAGAGGCGCGAGTGGGAGGGAGAAGAGAAGGTGTAGAAGCAGTGATGAGCGTTTGATGAGTTAAAACAGCAGCGAGACAGGAGGAGGGGTAGGAGGAAGAAAGACAGACAATGAAAGAAAGAAAAGGAGGGATGAGAGGGTAGCGAGAAGGAGAGAGAGAAAGAGGGAGAATTTTGGAAGCGATGACCCAGAGAAAGGGAAAGAGAGAAAGGAGAGATTATTAATATCACTACGCTGGAAATGAGCTGCGTTCTTCTCCAAGTGATCTCGATTTGTTGAACAGCTCGACGTGTTTCTGGAACGGCGGCTCCAAACCCTCACCCTTCGCATATTTTAACTTTGATCTCTGACCGTAAAGACCAGATTAACAGGTGGGACTTTATGCTGCCGCTCGAGAATAAAGCAACGGAAAACGGTTCTTCTCTTCTTGACACAGATCTGGAAAACGGAACTCATGGAATGACTCGGAGACTTGCGCTTGTGTGTGTGTGTGTGTGTGTGTGTGAGAGAGTGAGAGAGAGTAGAGAGAGTTATGTTAAGTGAATTTGGCACAATCGTGGTCTTAAAAGCCAAAATAAAATCTGCCCTGGACTGGCTTACAGCAAATGTTTAAGATAAGGCGCACACACACACACACACACACACACACAAAGGACCTGGGGCAGAACAGAAAGTAGCTACAGGGAGTTTTCTAAAAGCTTCCCCCTGCTGACAAGCATCTCTCCACACACACACACACACACACACACACACACACACACACACACACACACACACAGAGAATTCCAGTTCTGTAATAGCCTTTAACACCTAAATGAACCCGGATGTGCAATAGAAGAGGAAGATGTGTGTGTGTGTGTATGCTCTGTTTTTACCTTTGAGGGTGGGGGGTGAATCAGCAAAGTAAAAGAAAGAAGGAAAGAACAAATAAAAGAGAACAAGACACTGAACGAGGGAACGGCAGGTGGTTGGCAATAGGAAGTGGGCTGGCAGTAAAAAAACCCAAAACCCACCGCCGAAGGCGTGCGCGTGCACCACGCGGCGTGTGAAAAAGAAAAAGGGCACATGGCTCGGCCAGAAGCAAACCACCGGCGTGGCGCAGCTGGCGGCAGTTCGCCTCCTTGACGTCTCGCCGGCAGCTCCAATCAGAGGCGCGGGCTGCTCCTCAAAAATCTGTCCCGAACGGTAAGAACTTCACTCCTTATTATTAGAAGAATAGCTTCATAATAAAATCACATTGCAGCGTTTAAGACTGCAACCTTAAAATAAGACCAGAAAAGAAACTCTGTTTACTCTTTGTTTATAACTACAATTAAATAAATCCTGACAATAATAATCATTTGTGTTTCTGTTTGTTGAAATGAACAGAATCCGAGTCGAATTCATCTTTTTCACACCAAAGGTCACGACAAGTTAATAAACAACCGGCGAGCCAGCCCAAACTCCACCACAGCCAGGTGCAAAAGAAAATAAAATGGTGTAGAGGATTTGATCGCCGTTTGCTTCTCCAGATCATCATAATCATGATTATTACGTAATATAAAAACTGATATTAGCAATAATGCTATTAATAATTGGATCGTTTCTCAAATCTGGGCCTTCGCTTAACGTGCAGCCATAACTCAACTCAGGAGGTGAACCCGGAGTGATCCGACCTTCAGGCGACAACGTGATCGCGAGCTTCGAGGCCAGCGCGCCCGTCAGTCACCTTGGCCAGGACTTGCCGGCTGGCAGTGAGTCATGTGGTTGGGGGCGTTCTTCGCGGTCCTGCAGTGGGGCAGGGCGCAGGCGCGCACCTCGCCGTTGGCCTGCTCTCGCCGCTGGCACTTGTGGGCGTGAAGCAGCAGAACCAGCTGCTGCTGGATCAGCTTGCGCTTCTCAGGGTCAGCCGTGGGGCCGGCAGACACGCCCTGCCCGCCCACCATGGTCAGCGACTGCTGAGTCTGGGGCTGCAAGGAGAGAGAGGAGATTCGCACCCGCATGAGAAGCTTTTTGGGGTTCGAGCGATGCTGTAAACCTAAAACTACTTCTTAGGACAAAAGTATTCGGACGCTTCGCTTTTTCAATTCCTGTGTCAATGGCATGGGTGTGGAAAAGCCAATCCCCTGGCGGTCAGGGAGTCGGCTCTTGCATCCGAAGATCGTGGGTTATCGGTGGGTTGCCCTGAGGTGCCTTTTGAGCAGGTGCTGGCTCCCATCCACTACTCGGGCACTTTAAACAGCTGTGCAAATGCAGAGGTTGAATTTCCAGTGTTTGCTGTACTCTGTTACTGTGAATAAGAATAGTCACTTGCGTTCTTGCCTAACATGTAGCGGCTGCGACTTCTCCGCCAATGCCTTATGTGTTGAAGTCGACTGTAAACTCCTCCCACCTTCAGAGGACATTACGAGTTCTCGCTGGAGCCGTTATATGTTTATTTGGAATTGCCAATTTAGTCTTAATAGGAAAGGTCTAAAGGGTCCGAGTCCGGGGTTGCTCCCTGTGGTTGTGGGTTAGATGCAGAAGTATTTGGCTGAGTAATCACTGACAAATAGCCACTTTCACAAGTTAGCAAAATGGGTTTTTGTGGACGAGCGGCTGCAAATCCAACATCAAGTGAACGTCAAGCATTCAGAAGCAGTGGGGACGCGAGTGTGTGATGAACCACGGCTGTCTAGTGGATGCCAGGAAACGGTTACTTGTTAGCAAAGTTTGGTGGGGGAGGAATAAAGGGATGGGGTTGTTTCTCAGGGGTGTGCCTCTAGGTGAAGAGGAGCCTTAATGATCAAACCTCAAATCATACCGGGATGAACTAAACTGGAGGTTGCGAGTCAGGCCTTCTTTTCCAAAATTAGTGACCCTACAAAGCTCTCCTGGATGAAGGGACTAGCCAGAAAAGTTCCTACAGGTTTAACAGCCAAAGTCTCAACACTTTGGGATCACACAGTGTATAAGTTCATTCGATTTCTAAAACAAGGGGGGCAAACACTCACCATGTTGGAAACGTTGCTCATGGTGCCGCCCTTCAGGTCGGTGGGAACCGCGGCCGGCTGGTTCTGAAGAGCTGCTTTATTCTGTAGCTGTGCGTTGACGCCCGCTCCGGTTAACTGCTGCCCTCCTGCCTGGTACTGCCCGAAAGGACTACTGCTCCCGGACATGCCCATCTACAGACAGAAACGAGACAAAGCGTCCTGCGAGTCCCCTAGGTCCCACCTGGAGACCTGCTTCAAGCCAAGCGGCCATTGTTGGAAAAACTGTTAATGGGATAAAGCGGTAGGAACTTCGCAGCAGACTACAACATGCAAACGAGCCTCTGACCAATCAGTGTTTGGGTGTATTGATGAATCTTCGCAACGTCAAGCGTCTTTGCCAAGGCTGATCGTGTGCGCTGAAGCTGAACCATTAAGGCGCTCGATAAGGCGACAAACTCAAAAGCAAAGCCCGTCATTCAGAACGAGCCGCAGTGGATTCCAGCGCCTGTGGCGGCTGGGCTCCGGCAGTCGCTCATCTGTGGGCAGGGAACATTTTCTACTCCATCAGTCAGGAGCCGGGTCTTTAATCCCCTCCTCCTCCTCCTTTCCATCCTCTGTTCCCAGCTCCTTCTCTTTCCCCTCCCTCCCTCCCTCCTCCTCCACTCCTCCCTCCCACCGCGCTGAGCTGCAGCAGCACGCCGGCCGCTCGCTCTCCTGTGTTGACATCGCTCCAGCAGACCAGATAAAAGAGCCCAGCTGAGCGCCACACGCACCACCACCCCTCCGCATGCTCCCTCGCTCTCCCTCTCCCTCTCTCACATAAGTGGAGAGGCTAAACATGAGTGCACCCCCTCCTCCTCCCTCTCGCTGCTTACTCATTCACATACGGATTCGCTTCTCTCTCTCCAGGGTGAAGTGCTGTAGCTGCTCGACAGAGAACACAGTCGTTCGCTCAGGCGGCCGACACAGATTTCCCCTCTCAGGACTAAAATCGCCATCGATACGGTCGCGTTTAATCGCTAAATCCAAGACTAAAACATCGAAAAACGTAACGATGCATCACGACAGATGACGTGAAGATGGATCAAGGGCGCGGGCCGCAAAGATCAATGAGCCTGCATCATCTTTAACAGCCATTTTATCCATCTTGTTCTTAAAAAAAAAAAAAAAAAAACAACAAAAAAAAAAATACCAAAAACAAACCCACAACTAAGTGACCGTCAGAGAGGGGACGCCGAATTGCGGCGAACATTAGTGTGTGTGTAAACACAAAGAGACTTGAGAAACTCCAGCGACGCTCTGATGTGGTGGGCCAGTCGGCAGAGTGTGTGAGACAGACGTTCAACAGCTTCCTATCAATTTCCTGCGAAACCACAGCAGCGTCCGTCGAAAGGTAAACACTACCTTCCGTGCTACCCAAACACTGAACAGGGGGCCGTCAGCGTTCAGGACGACCGCCTGGCGGGCGAACAAGCGCTGTAGCGGAAAGCTGCCGTAAGTAAGACGAGGACCGAGACCTCTGTCCCGTCCCAAAGTCATCGTGAAGCGCCGCAAAACGCAACCTCCGCTTTTCACTCACACTTACGACTGGGACGGTACCTTGTTCAAGGTAACCTCAGGGCAACCCGCTGGTCTGGGATTTGAACCCACGACCTTCCGATCCTGAGACCTCACCCCTAAACACTAGACCACAGTGCATTTGTCCGTGGTAAAAGCGCGGGATTTTGAAAGTGAGAAAAGATGGAAGATCTTCACTAACACTAGGCATGTTCGGTACAACGTTCTGGAATGGCCTGAAAAGGGAGGAAACCACCGGTGCGCTTGGCAACAAACACTGAACCGGCTGGTGAAGGAAAACGCCACAGCTGGTGAGAAAGCGTGAGAAGAACAGTCAGTGACATCATGAGCAACCTCGTTTGGCGATCGAGGAAAAAGATAAAAGATTTATTGCTACCAAAGTGATGGGGGGAAAAAAAGCGAGGACAAAAAAAACGATTTAAACTTTTTAAAAACTTTTAAACTGAACACTGAGACGCAATTAATCCAAGTATCGACAATACTGCTGGATTAATGGTCCTGTTGGAACGGATGGATTTCTGGGCCAATCAGATTGAATTGCGCGCTTCGTGGTTGTGTATTCAACATCAAACATCCGTGCAGCACCTGATATCAAGGTTGTCCTGAGGAACCAATGAACCGGGTACCAGCTATATTCCACCTGATCTCAGTTTCTCTAATTGTAGACGTTATCATCATTAGCTTCTAATGTGCCATTTGAGAAGCCAAGCGTGGATCTACTCTGCCATTTACGGTGAAAACACGGCCTCCGAATGCATATACGCAGCTATCGAGCTTCAAATCTATTGTCCCGAAGCGGAACCACCACCAGAACGAGAGCCGTGTGGCCACATTTTTCACTCCTGAGTCACTAGCAGATAAAAAACGGAAATACTATGAAGGGTTGTGCTTTAAGGGAGAGCCGTTAAGAGAAACAAATGCTGCAAAATGAAAGACGCTGAGTCATCACTCAACACATGGGGGAGGAGAGAGAGAAAAAAAAAAAAAAAAAGTATGATGTCACATTTTGCAAACGATCTAATTAACGCTTGTTATCAAACTGTGTGACTGTATTATCAATGAAAGCGTTGGGACAGAGGCCAAAATGACCGGACCGGGACGTCCCGATGTCAAAGCCTGTGAGAAAACGTCCATTATGGCTTCCACAGGGCACTGTCAAACCAAGACCAGCTTTTATATTAAACCTGACGGACATGGTGCAGGTCTCTTGTGCCGCCAAAGCAAGACTCTTGATGGAGAACGTGTCCTCATAAGATCCGACGTAAGGCTGAATGTTGGACGTGTCCGCGGTGGACCGGATCCGACGTCATTCCATCACGAGAAGCATGAACTTTTTCCAGCCATTTGCGCTGCAGTAGCTCTGGGTGCGACCAGGACTAACCTTCTCCTGCGGATATCAAAAGAGCGTTGGGCGTGCAGGACCCTGCTGCTGGTTTATGGGACGCCCTTCCTTGGACCACTTTTGGTAGAAGCTGTCCCAAGACCTGCTGTGACCAGCTATCGCAATTTGGCCCTCGAACCCTTAAGCTTGAGGATTTTTTCAGTTTCTAAGATTCCAACTTTAATCGTCAAATGCTGGCTTGTGGCCTCAAGCAAGGTATCGTCACCATCACTGCTTCCCAGGCCCTGCATGTATGGCAACCCCCTGCGGCACTGTTTTTACAGGTTAAATGCACTTGGTTGTGGTTCACGGTGTGCTCAGAAAGACGACGACACTTTCACTTTTCAAATGAAGATTTGCTCAAGTAAATCTGCGGAAATATAAACTCCTATTTGTCTTTTCAGCTTAGCAACCGGGAGCATGACGGAACGGCGCTGAATCTGAATCAAGCCCTCGGTGCGGTTGTGCAGGGTGGTCCGAGCGCTCACACACACACAACGTGGGTTCGGTTACATAAACACGGAGAATTCCAGCTTGCGCCGCATTACCAGATTCATCTCCAAGTCCAAACAAAGCCATGCCAGGTCTGCATGTCCAACACATTCGACACGGTTTGAAGACCCAGCAGTCTGCGTCCCCCGCTCAGGCCTTGGACCAACCACGTTATTTGCATACAACACGATCGCCATCGGCCCAATTCGTCCCAATTCATTCTTACGGGACAATTTTTTCAACTGCCGGTTGTCGATTGCGATCGAACAGGCCGTTTTTGTTGTTGTGCCTACAAGACCAATGTATGTAACTGATCTCTTTTCTGATTGGCTGCCTTGAACAAACAGTCCCCACACACTTCAAGCCTCTGGAGTTCCAAAAAAGTGACGAGGGCCCTTTAATATTGGGACTGAGATGCCTTTTAATATTAAAGTCGCATTTACTAACATTAGCTACAGGTTCCTAAAACCCCTTAGTTCAAAACCGGTTCTCATCTCAAGAACCCTTGGGATCATTATCCTGTTGAAGGATTAAGTATGTCCAGTGATGTGTCAAGCAGAAGGAACTGCGTGATGCTGAAGAATCAAACTTTGATTCCTTAACTTCAGACCAAATCTTCAGCTCTTTCTCTCCAAAACAACTCCGGACCTTCACCGATCCGCCGCCACTTTTCAGTGTAGGAACAACACATTCTTCGCAGCCCTTTCCCCTTGTCCACCACCCCTCTTAAACCCTTCACTTCCCCAAATCATGGGCATCCATTTTTATCCATCCTTATTAGAGTCACTTTCAGGGAAGATGGAGATTTATCCAGCTTTCTTTGCTTTTCTAAGGAAGCATCCAAATCCTGTAGGAAATCCTTGACGGTAGCATAAAATACCAAGTGATCCCTTTTAGCTTGTTTCTGTTTTGCTCATAAAAACAAACCCGTAAATGAAATGGAAAAGAAAGGCATCCGTGTATCTGCTGCAATCCGGTATCAGGATCAGATTATGTCTGCTACTTTGTTTAGGGATTAGGGACAGCGTTGAGGGTTCTGGCTCCTGGAGGACCTTCATTTTTGACGAAGTTTCAGTGCCCGGGTTTGATATGAACGTCAGGAAGAACGAACGGGGACCTTTACCTTCTGCAGTGTGACAATGTACAAGCAGTGATGTGGCATCTCAAGACACCCTGACGAAAAAGTCTAGCGTGTCCGTCGTCTTTGTGCTTTCCTGCCTAGTTTGACTGTTGGCCAATAGGAGGACTTCTCTCTGGTGGGCAGAGAGTGAAGAAAAAAGGCGATGCTGCAAAACCGAGGACAACGTTACTCCTTCATCCCTGCCGTCTCCTGGAGGGACAGCCATGACAGATTTATAGAAAAAAAACAAACAAAAGACAAACGTCGGTGAGACACAGTGCAGGAACGGCGTGTAATTTCTCTGTTTACATACGCCGAGGCCAAGAGCTGCTCTTGTTCCTGGGTGATCCAGAACGCTCTGTTAACTCGTGTCTCTTCGACAGCCCATACTGTCCTCTGTGGGACACAGGCAAATGTCTATTCTTCACTTTTATTTTCAGAGAACACGCCCCCAGCGTTCTAGTTCTTTGGCGGGGACAGACTGTTTCTTGATCAGTGGGACATACTCTTGCAGCCAGTCTCCCAGTTCAGACGTGGCAAGAATTTGCGGCACTCTCGGCGACCGTTGAGAAAGACGAAGAAAAAGAAAGAAAAACGATGCCTGATCCTGGGATAAGCCTGACTGATGCAAGCTGATCATATAAAATTTGGAAATTAACGGGACTACTGGGGGAATACTGGTTATACAGTGGACATTTGTAAAAGTGCAGATTAACCCATAACCAGTACTTACATTTACTTAAAAACTATTTTTTTAAAATTATTATTTATTTCTAATGTAACAATCTTGATTGAAACAACCAGATTTAATGCAAATTCTCCAACGCATGAACAGATTTCAACACTCCCACAACAAGACCACCGAAGCGGGTTTTCGTTTTCTATTCGATAAAAACAAATAAATAAAATCCACTCAAATCAAGGTCAAAATGTCATTTTTTTTAATTTGCATGAGAAATCTGCCAGCACGTTCACTTTCGTAAAAATGGCTCCAAAATTTCCAGTTCATTCCCATTAATTCCCGCAAATGCTTCACTAAAGTCTCCAATTTGGAACATTTCCGGAATCCCCACCACAACTTCCTGAAATTTACAAAAACCTTTTCCGTCTCTTAGCAGCTCTAATTCGGGCACCGATTCCTGAACCATTTGGGCCAGAAATAAAACGGGTTTGAAACCTGAGAAGTCGGTTCCCACGTGGAACCAAAATGGATTTTTATATATATATAATATATATAACGGCATAAAATAACGCAAAAACATGGAAAAACTAATAAATAAGCGCTCAATGGCACTTGATTAGTTGGGAGAAGCTCCATGAATCTCTACCCAAAGAATTGGGGGTTCAGATTCGTCGCGGTAGGTCGACAGTCCAGTTTAAAGCGGACTTAAAGCATGCTAGGAGGCAGAGGAGTTTAACAAACGAATGTCAAAAGGTAATGCAGCCGTAACTCTAAATCAACTCCGTCTTCCTGTCAAGCGTCACATCGTCCTCGGAGGAGAACAATCTTGCGCGAAAGCCTGTGAGTCACCCGTCAGCTCCTACTGCTCAATCCTTCAACCGCCGTGCCATTTTTCACGTCAGCACTGGCTCATGTGAACGTCTCCGCTCTTCAAACCTCTTAGTTCACCAGCCAGAAAATTGTTTTCCTTCCATTTTTAGAAAAAACACATCAACGCACAGCCCTGGTACCGTTTGTGGACCACAACAGAACCCCGTTCTCTCAGCCGAAACCAAGCGGCGTGCTAAAATCTCCCGGATTAAAAAGAAGAAATGAACAAACTCAATCTGCTGAGTTTCCCCCTCCGCCCCCCCCCCCGATGTGCAAGTTTGGAAAGAATCAGTACGTGCTGATAGGGCCGCAGAGGATCTGTGAGTTCCAGACGTCGAGGCTTTCCCACCGGCACCAGGAACCGCACCGAGACTTTTTCCACCAATAGAGAACGGCTCTGGTTTGTTCATGCTGGGGTTGCAAAATTGAGGGAAGTTGGAACCTCGATGGGAATTAGGGGGATTATGTAACTGCGTTACTTTTATTTAACGGTCACCGGGACACAGAGGACAGAGAGCTCAGTTACTCAACATGTCGTCCAGTCCAACACGGCAACGAAAGGGACACTGACTAAGGCCGTGATTGGTTGTTATGGCCCAATCTGAAAAAGACCAGCGTATTTTGGACCAATGTAATAAGGGCGTGAGCATCCCCTCTCCGCCGTTAAAGCATCGAACAGAAACAGCTCGGAACGAAGAAGAACCCGAGCGGTCTCGCTCACCTTGTTCATGCTGCCCGTCTGCTGAGCGTTCATGCCCATCTGCTGCGTCCCCTGCGTTAGAGTCTCCGCCAGCACACTGCTGCCTCCGCCCGGCGCCGCTCCTGCTGCTGCCACCGGCGCCCCCACAGCCGGCGACCCCTGCATGCCAGGGTTCTGGTACTGCATCCCCGGCGCGCCCCGGCCGCGCCCGGCCGGTCCCAAAGTTCCGTTGATCACCTGACCCTGCTGGGTGCCAGCGTTCTGGGCCATCATGCCATGTTGCTGGGCGTTGTTGAGCATCGGCTGGTTGAAGCCCGCGTTCAGCCCCATGCCGGCCGCCCCTGCGACGTTACCTTGTGCGCCGGCGGCCCCCCCTGGCTTTTGTGCCTGCGAGGGGTGCGAGGGCGACCCCTGTCCCAGCGGGCTCTTCCCGAGCGCTCCCAGCTGTGCCCCCATGCCGCCAGGTGTTGGGCTTGCCGAGTTCAGCCCCGCAGACAGGTTTGCGCTGCTGCCGGCCCGGAGGAGCTCCGAAAGCTGCTTGTGTTTGGCGGCGGCGTCGGGCACCAGACCTACCGCGCCTGCGCCACCGCCGTTGGACGGCATGGTCATCAGGCCCAGGTCGCCGTTCGGGCCGTTGGGAATCAGCTCATCGGGAAGGTTGCTCTCCAGGTCATCCCATGACAGGGAGTTCAACTCTGAAGAAAGAGCAAAAGGGAGAGGAGTTACGTGCATGTGAAGTTATTTCATTTGTATAAAAATAAATAAATAAACTGGCTGGAATGATATTTAAAGCATGGCATCTGAATCGTTGTGATGTATCGGCGCAGGAGCGTAAAAGACATCAACAAATCCCTTCAAAACCGTGCGTCACAGACATTTCGCTTCTTCTAAAACGTCCGATTAGTTCAACATCTCCGTGAGTTTTTCCCCAAAATCCTTCGAGTACTTCGATGCCTTGCTCTTTAATGAAATATTTTTTTTACTAGATCTGACCAATCCAAAATCCTCCTTAAATACAATGCTTCTAAAATGAATTCACTCCTACCTGAACACAATACAAAAACTCTTAAAAATCCAATATTTTCTTCAAATTTCTCATAAAATACTCTTACACTGAAATCCAAAAAGTGGGAGGTGAAGGAGAGAGTGCAGGCGGGTTGGAATGGGTGGAGAAGAGTGGCTGGAGAGATTTGTGACAGACGGGTACCAGCCAGAGTGAAAGGGAAGGTTTACAGGACAGTAGTGAGACCAGCTATGTTGTATGGGTTGGAGACGGTGGCACTGATGAAAAGACAGGAGACGGAGCTGGAGGTGTCAGAGTTAAAGATGCTGAGATGTTCGTTGGGTGTGACGAGGATGGACAGGATTAGAAATGAGTATATTAGAGGGACAGATCAGGCTAGACATCTTGGAGACAAAGTTAGAGAAGCGAGGTTGCGTTGGTGTGGACATGTCCACAGGAGAGACGAGGAGTATATCAGGAGGAGGATGTGGAAGATGGAGCTGCCAGGAAAGAGGAGAAGCAGCTCCACGATGAAATGTGTAACTTTCAAATCATCTTTTTAGAGGAAATAAATCTCCATGCATCACTCAGCGAGAGAGACACTGCTCCCGTCTTCAGGCTGGTACGATGAAACGCTGGCAGCGTTCAGATCCCACAGAAGGAGATCCCAGTTCCAGTCAAACCGGCTCCTGCTGCCATCATTTGCCACGTTAACCCTCGGTGAACCGCCAGGATGATCCTGCGCTTCCGCTCAGTCTAGAGGTAGAAAACTGGACCAAGAGGTCGCAGGTTCGAACCCTGCCTCACCACTAGCGCCATGGGGCTCCTCGGAACGTTAAACCCCAACGTGAAGAACCATCTACTCAAGCCCAAACACCTAAACACGCTTGGAGGAGAACACAAACGTCTGCAGAGACACCAGCGCACCGTCCCACAACAAGGAACATTCGCACAGCTTCTAGTTCAAGCTTCAAAAGCAGGGTTTTATTTATTTATTTTTTTTTTATAGGAAGTCCATCAAAAAAAAAGCAAAAGTTTAGGAAAGAAAATGTTGGTCAAGAAAATCTAGTGTGAAAGAGTAATAACTGTTGGCACCCCTGAGGGAAGCTGCACCATGTGCTGAGCTGGATGCAGAGCGTGTCGTTTCCAGCAGCAATAAGGACACTCCGCCACACACACGCACACACACACACACACACACACAGCGGGCCAGCAGGTGCTCCACACAAGAGGGACTCAAGAGGGGATCATCCCTTTCTCTTTTATCACTCTTACACACTCGCTAAAACCCCCTCCCCCCTCATTCACACACTCGCGTGCAGCTCAGTGTCTCCCAGACTGTTTGCTGAATCACTGTTCAGCAGGGCAGCTACAAACACACACTCAGCTCTCTGCCAGTCTCACACACACACACACACACACACACACAGCTGCCTCCCCACCAACTCCTGGAGCACAGCCAGGAGGCAGAGCATTGTTTTGCCTTTGTTTTTTTTTCTCCTGAAGCGTACGCTCCCTGTAAAGGGGGAACGTCTGATGAGATTTTACAGATTCCACCTTTATTCTTCCCTCACCCACGGTCTAATACCCCTCCTTCCCTATCCGCACACTCAAGCTGCCTCCGAAAGCTGGGAGGGCGGAAAGTCGGAAGACTGGAATGAAAATGAGTCGGTAGAGTCCGAAGAAAAGTCGTCTTTGTTTTTAGTGCGTGCGTCGTGGCGGACGAACAGTTCCGTAAATCACACAGCTCTGCCACGCCGCCATACTCGTTTATCGGCCCTCTCTCGCTCCTCCGACGCTTTGAAGCGGCGCTTCGTGTTTGCGTTGCGTTTTCTCCTTCATCGATTTCTCTCCGCGGCGATAACGCCATCACTGGGCTGCGATTTTCACAGTAAAAGGGCTGCGATTTTATATCATGATTCTAGAAATAAAATACATTCACGCAGAACCTGCAAACACAACACTCCGGTTTGGAGTCCGGAAGCCCCATCTAGAATCATGACGCAGCCATGTTGCCAAGTTCAGCGTAATTTATCAGAATAATGATTCTTTTCTTCTTCAGCCTCAATCACACTCTTAATCTCGTTACAATCCAGGCAGTAGTTCAGTGTTTCACTCAAAAGAAAAAAAAAAAAGATTACATCACAGCGTCCTCCCTCGCTTTCATTCATTCTGTACTATCCCACACCCTGGACGCCCCTCCCGGCCCACTCTTCCATCTCATTCACTCGCTTACAACTCCACACCCCTCCCCCCGGCTCCCTCCCTCCGGACTCCCTGCGCTCTGAAGCGGAGGGCTATAAATAGGCCGGCTGGGAGGCTGCAGCTGTCGCTCGCTGGCCCCGGTATGATGGCGGGACGTCTGGGCCGGGACAGGTGCAGCACGCCTGGGATTTCACTCGGGGAACCCAGCGGTGCGGCCAGACTCTCCATCCTGAACTGAACATGTTCACTGAAGGAGAAGCTTAAGCCTGAATGTTTCAAACAAATGAAATAAAGGATCTTCTACACCTGCCTGAACGCCGTTTCTTTTCTGCTCTGTTCAGAACGTGTGGTTTTAAAACGAAACATGAAGGGCTGCGCTTTTACTGCGAGACAAGGCAACCCTTCACTTTTCTAACATTCTAATGCATTGGAGCTTTTTTATGTACATGAAAGGTGAAGAAGAGAGTTCAGGAGTGATCTGTGACAGACGGGTACCAGCAAGAGTAAAAGGGAAGGACGGTAGCGCGACCAGCTATGTTGTACGGGTTGGAGACGGTGATGAAAAGACCGGAGGCGGAGCTGGAGGTGGCAGAGTTAAAGATGCTGAGATTTTCGTTGGGTGTAACGGGGATGGACAGAAACGAGTTTATTGTAGTGACAGCACAGGTTGGGCGTTTTGGAGACAGAAGCGAGGTAGCGTTGGTTTGGACATGTCCAGAGGAGAGACGAGGATTATATCAGGAGGAGGATGTTGAAGATGGAGCTGCCAGGAAAGAGGAGAAGAGGAAGACCAGAGAGGAGGTTTATGGAACGTGGTGAGAGAGGACATACAGGTGGTCGGTGTGAAAGAAGATGCAGAGGACCAAAAGAACAGGGAGACGGATGGTCTCAGGGAGGTCAGACATGAGCGTGAAATTTTCACAAAGTATCCCGAACTGACTCGTCTCGTGGGGTTGGACACCACGTGATGTGATGTGATGAGATGATATTTATTGTTATTGCAATTAATTACAGCCACCATCTGACCTGAGCCAATCACGTGAACGCCTGCGAGAACAGGGAGCGGCGACGTCACGCGCGGGACTGAGCCCGCCAGCTTTCAAGAGGCTGAAAGATGAGCTGGTCTCAGCCTAAGCCCGAGGAGAACCATTAGCAGGAGGCCTTGTTTACAAAGCGACTTCTGATCTGCGCAGCAGCCCCGCTTCGCATAAACTGCAGTCATCAGGGCCGTCGGCGAGGCGGCCTGCGGGACGTCTGTCGAAGTCCTGGCGTGGTTGCCAAGAAAGATTCGACCCCAAACGAGCAGATATCGTTCGGAACGCTCCTTTGACGGACTGCGACGCTGCAAATCTTTTCCAAAGCGGGAGGAAACCACTACAGATTCAAACACTTCCTGCCAAAACTCTGGCCTGCATGACTAAACTACTAAGCACCCATCTCGTTTCTGAAGCGATTAGGGCGCATCATTAAACTCCCGATTAACTAGATCATCCGACAGGACCGGTCCAAAACGTCCCTGGTTTCCAAGCGTCACCTTGACCCTTTAAGCCGAGTTTTGGAAAACCTCCACAAAATGGGACCATTCGGTACGTCGCTGGTGGGTACAGAGACACGCACAAACATCTGGCAACGAAGTTACACCTCGGCATTATGCCCTCACACACAAAAAAGTGCGAGGGGAGCAGTGACGGGGGCGATACCTCGCTCAAGGGCACCTCAGGGCAACCTACTGGTCTGGGACTCGGTCTGGGATCCTTGCGGTCCTAGTACTAGTCCCTAAACACCAGGCTGCTTGCTGTGCAGGCGTGAAGGACGAAGGGAAGACGACGGTTGAAGGATGTGGTGAGAGGACATGCAGGCGGCAGGTGTGAAAGAGGAAGACGCAGAGGACAGGAAGAAACGAAAGCTGATGTGCTAAGGGGAGCCGCTGAAGGAGAAAAACGAAATCGAAACCTTGACCGCTACCGGCCCTTTATTTGAGCTGAATAAGCATATTCCAAGTGCAAAAACTCCAAGGTCTTCCACCCATCCTCGTTCTAAAGGAGAGAAAAAAGCTGTTTTACGCCCTCGCACGGCCCTCTTGCTCCGAGACGTGATAAATGGAGTCTCTCTGGCTTCTATCAACACCAGCTGCGGCGGTTTTCTCCGAGCCGAACGACTTCCTAACTCGCTCCAAGCCTCCTTCATTTACGACTGCGCTCTCGTTCCAACAGCAGGCCTTTGATCACGGCTGATTGGCCGGCGACGGCCAGAGCTCCATAATCCGGGCTGCTCTCGCGCCTCCCCCCTGCCTCAGAGTACCTCTAAATTACCCGACACAATAGGGCAGCGAGCCAGGCCGTCCTGAGCCACTCCAGCGGAACGTCCTCCAGCCGCTGACTTCTGGCCTTTGCCAGGGACGCCAGGCTTCAGGTTACGCGCCATTTGGAGGAGCGTTGACTTTTCGGGGCTTTCATTTAGGAGACGGATAGCAAACGCGTGGCCCTCTCGCCCCCTCCCGACCCATCTGTCAGCCCCGCGGGCTGCAATTCACCGCTCCTGACAGGCACGGGCCCCCTTCCGCGTCCCACGGCAGGATCGATAGATTAACATCCACTTTTGTAAAGCCTCGCGGCCCTGACGAATCCTTACATCATTAATATGGCTGCTCTTCAGGAAGGGGGGGAAAAAAAACACAAACCTCATGTGAATGGAAGAGAAATATCAACGTGTGCCGCACTTTTGCTTTTACTATCCGCACGGAGGGCTTTTAAATAAGCTGTAACGTTTCATAAAGCAAAGGAAGCACAATGATACTGGAATCTGTAAGAGTGGCAGAGGTTTCAGTATGGAGTCGATCTTCGTTCTGCTCCTGGATTTTAATTTGTTGAGCACCAATGAAGGTTCAGCATTTTTCTCGAGACGTTATTGCTGCGATAAAGATGAAGATCTAAGTTTGAGGTTTGAGAGGAGCTTACTTATGAACAAAACCGCACAAAGTCCCCGTTTTTAACCAGGTACCACAAACACGTTTAAAACGCAACCACGTCCGCGGCCTACGGCAGCTGAGCGTCGTCCAGAAATAGAAGAAAATCGTCAGATTTCGGCTCTTTTGGAGAACATGAGTTGGCCCGTCTTCTCCGTGTTGTGACAAACGTAGTATCACGCGAATCTCTTTTCGGGCTGCCAGAGTCTGACACTTCTCTGGCTCGGTGAGGAAACAGGCTCACGGGCCCAGGAGGAGTTCTCATCTTTTCAGTCTGAATTTTTCAGAACGTTTCGCTCTTTTAACGGACTCCCAGCTACGCTCTAATGGGCCTCGTTCCTCAGAAGGTTCCCCTTCGGAGTCTTGGTTCCTTCCTCCAGTTTGTCATTTTCACCAGGGGCCTGGATTCTGTATAGCTGCATATCTGCATCTGTAAAACGCTCCTGCGATACATCTTCTCTCCAAACGTATTTTAGCATCTATTCCCGTTCAGAGGGTCCAAAATGAACACAACCTGCTGGAAACGTCAACATTTTTTAGATGGTCTGCTCAAGCAACGTGCCGACACATACTTGTGGACCTCTCTTGGCTGTGTCCGGCTGGACGCAGTGTCCCAGATGCCTTTGTGTCCCTTGGGTCAAGCTCTAGAAATGGCTGATGATGAGGGCCAATCAAGCCGCGTGTCGCAAGTGTGCAGTGAAGCAGACCAACGCCAACATAGCCTCAAGAGCTGATTAACGCGCCTGGTGTATAAACAGGTTGAACAAAGTGTTTAGAGGCTCAACCCAGGATTAGGAGTGTGTGGGGTCGAACCCCACACTGGTAGGCTGTCCTGAGGAAACACTGCACAAGGTACCGTCCCTGCCACTGCTCCTCCTCAGCTCGTCATCCCCAAACGTAACATGGAACAATCTTTTAGAACTAAGAGACAAATCAGCAGCATGATCCGATGCACTTCTACTCCGCTTTGCTGCCACAACCTTCAAAAACAGCAAAAAAGTTCCATCCCTTCTCACACCTCCCCTTCCGTGAGGAAAACCGGCAGTACCTAAACAGGAAGAGGCCCTACGTGAGAGCAAGCTGGAGTCAAAAATCATTTTTTTGATTTAAAGGCGGGAAACTGCCAGGAGGGCTGACGGGTGCACAGATCTGGGAAAGACGAGAATCGTAACCTCTCAAGAGGAGCGGGAAGCAAGCTGCTCCTGGTGCGCCCGGGGCTGCCAGCGCTCAGAAGAAAAGCAGAGCGTTCGCGCCGTTTCTTTCCTTTAGAATTTTATTTCTGCTTCAGAAACAGAAGTTGGCGGCCGTTCGCGCTGATCTCACGTCCAGCGCGGCGTGAAATGCAGTAAAACCGCGCTTAATGGAAGCCGTTTTAATGACGCAATGCCTAAACGGCGACTTCTCCCGGTAACGGAACAAGGTTTCAGCATGAAAGCGCTAAAACGCTCAGGTCTTTAAATCGCCGACGGAACAACAGGCTCCGTCGTCAGCGGCGAAACGCGGACCGAGAGCCTCTGCTGGGGTTTTTAAAACAGTGCTCAGTGCTTAACGATAAACGCTGCGAGCGTTTTTGCTCAGCAGCACATCCTTCACTCGCTCTCTGTATTAGTACCTTCCAAAAAAAAGAGAAGCATTTTCAGGTTTAACCTTGGAAACTTTCACGGCGACTGATCCTCCCACACTTGAGCGCGGCCTGTCTAATCCTGTCTAGTCTTGATGGGACATCTTTTCAAGCTGGGGAGGGAACCGAAGCAGTGCAGTCAGGACACTAATGCTGGCTTTAAAACTAAATTCTATCTGGACAAAATGAAGAAAAACGGAAAAACCTTCGCCGTGCCCCGTTTTCCCCGCCAAATTCCCACTTACAGACCTGTGCCTGCAAATAAGTGCAGCACCGTACACTTTCCTCAGACCTCCAATAAAGGTCCTCTCCTGATGGGACATCCTTTAAAGCTGCTCTTCAGGCCTCCGAAGGGAGCCGCACGGAGCCGCCAGGACTCCATCTTTCTTTCGTAATGGCATGTTTACTCCAAATCTCTCCGACGGGAAAACCTCATAAAACTAAACCTCCGTACAATCAGCCCTAATGTCAGGCGGCACATTTGGGACCTGGACCGTGACGTCTGGCAAAATGATTCTCCAGGATCTGTGGGGCGATTTAGAAGAAAAAACAACGGCAACGTTTACCCGCCGCCGGATCGCTCACGCACCCGTCTCTCTTTCATTGTTTATGCAAATGGTTCGAGCGGCGGCCGGTCGGACCGTACATGTGAACTCGAACGCACGAGCAGAAGAAACGGACTACGATCCCAACACCTGACGCTGTTTCACACCGTCAGACTCGAAGCTCTTCGTCTGGGCGCCTCAAACGGCCCGAGGGAAGTCGCCGGGTTCCTCAGACAGTGAAAACGAGATGGGAATCGTTTCGGATTACGATCCGCGCTGAGCCGATGCCGCGACCTGGCCGATATTTTGTGACGCACTGAGCGCAAAAATGGTTTTATTATTCCAATTTGAACTTCTTTTTTTAAGTAGACCGAGTCCCAATTCCTGGATTTTTTCCCCCTAAAGCTGCCTCTGTATCAGCAGATATCGGCATAAAAAAAATAGCCACATCCTTTTTTTTGTTATATTCTTAATGAGGTTCTCCTGTTTGGTTTCTTCTAATGTTCACAGCTTAGATCGACCATCGCTGCTGCTCTGAAAAGCTGTCAGATTTAACCTTTGACCAAAGCCCTGTGCAGAAACAAACGCCTGAAAGTCCTATTTGGACGACGGTCTATCGGGTTTCAGCACCACAGATCACACTCGACGGATGGTGTAGAGATGCACTGATGTGCCGATGCCATAATTACGTTTATTTTAATACCTGCGTATCGTTTTTATATCTTTGCTAAATCTACCCGGTCACAAAAACGCAACGCCCATCAGATTTATTTCTCCGAGCTGGAACTGCAACGGAAACGAGAAAATAAAGACATTTAAGCAGCTCCACCAGACCTACGAGCACCTATTTATGCAAACGGCTGTCGATACGCTTCTGGTTCCGACATCGCTGAACCCTGAACCCCTAAAAATTGCGCAAATCCAACTTCCTGTGTCTTCTTCGTATTCAAGAAGTTTCACAATAATTGATCACAAATGAATCAGCCTTCAGTGCCTTTCTCTCTCAAAACGCTTTAAACGGTGAAATTAAAACATCCCGGGACACGTCTGCTGTCCGTCTGCACATTATCGGGTAATTATTAGTACGACTGACGCTGGAAATAAATTTAAGGGAAGAGCAACCTGTTCAAACTCGCCGATCTGAACGGGAGGAGATCTCCAGCGGTTATCAGCCTGATCTTTGAGGTGACTTCTCGCGCAGATTGGGTCACAGGAACGCGTGACTTTCAGGCCTGTGGGTTTACGGCTTTATCCACCAGTCATCGAGAGGGAAAACATCACACCATCCTCAGAGAAGCGCCCCAGCGTCGGCCCGTATCACCGAAAGATCCCGGTGCGGTCCAGCGAAAGATCTGGCCTGAGGTGATCTCCTCCTGTGGGTCACCGGAGCGTTTCTGATCACCTAAGGCACGTGAGGCGCGGCGGCGACCGTATTTCAGGTGAGAAAAAGCAGCTTCGCGTTTGAACTGAGCGGAAATCGGAGCAAAACTGGGGAACCTTCGGTTTGAGTCGAAATTTGGAACGAACACTGGACGTTTGTCCGAACTGTAGAGTCTGCAAAAAGAGCTTTTCCTCATGAAACATTTTATCAACTCCATTTCCTCGTGCGTTAAAAACAAGGATTTTATTAAAGCCGCAAACGATCTGAGCTACGACTCGATTATAAAGTTAAATCAAAGGCGCAGAAGCCGTTAAGGATCTGCGGAGACGGTGCCAGAAGCTCCAACCTCCAAAGAAACCTGGTCATCTCAACCACGAGACTCCACCAAAGGTGGAGAACGGTGACTTTAAATGCATTTTTATTTAAGTTGCACAATATTCCACGTGTTCGCTCGTCTCCAAACTGCAAAAATCCTTTCCTTTAGCCTGCAAAAAGTGAAAAATTCTGGATTAAGAGTCAATAAATCCCGCTACTCACAAACAACTGCAACAAAAGTGATCTGCAACCAAACGGTCAATATCGCCGAGAACCGAAGCAGGTTCTAGTCGACCGGCCTCGGCCTTTTCGCGGAAATATCGAAGCGGGAATTCGTTTTTCTTGTGCAGAAAACGGCGTCCTGCGCTCCCCGACTCCGAACGGGACGTTTAACGTGTCCGACAACGATCCGGAGATTATTTTAACCCGGACAAAACCCAATTGGCCTTCAGATCACGTTAATGCTTCTTTTCATTTGTGCACCTGGAAAACAGTCACCTGTGCGCCCTCGTCCATCAACTAGTTTGGTCTGCGAAAGCGCACAATTAATCTGGAGGTTCCTCGTTTTAATATTCATGTCATTCACATTAAACCTGCAGGAAACGGTCACCGCCTTCGCCTCTGAAAACCTTCCTGTTCAATTCACCTTGAGGGCTTTTATTTTAGATATTCCTACAAAATAAAAGTCCCCAACCGAGCGAGATTTCTCCTGAGGTGAATTATTTAGCCAGAAAGTCCTAAAAATGAACGCACTGCTGTCTGTACCAGCCGCTCCTGAATAAATCAGACATCAATAAGGAGGCTCTGAAGGGGGTGAATTATCGCGAACAGCCACAGGAATCGCGATGATGGTCGATAATCGAGCGGCCGCTGCAGCTGAAGTTTCTCCTCCGAGGCGAACATTAATTAACTAATGAAATAAAACCGAAGAACACTTGTTTCGTTTGTGCTGAGGTTCGGCTGAGGGAGATTTTAAAGCTTTCCGAGGCAGTGTGTGTGTGTGTGTTTACCTGTTCCGTCCGAGGCAGGAGGCAAGGCAGACGCTGTCAGCTTGGGTCTCTTCGGGGTCGACGGTCCGCTTTCCACCAGGTTTTCAGACATGTTTTTCGTTCAAAAGATTCAAAAAAGCGCAGAAAAATGGGCGGCTCTGAGGGGAAACCAGACCCGCTTCGCCCAAAAATGAGAAAATAATTGAAAGTGAGGGAGAGGAAAAGGAGGGGGCTAGCTAGTTGGCGGCTAGGCTAGGCTAGGCTAGGCTAGGTTAGCCCGCTAGCCAGCAGCGAGAGACGCTTCAAAAGAGCAACAACAGCGCCGCGCTTCGCCACCGCCATTCACCCCATGATAATCCAACACCCAGCAGCCACATTATCGCCCCGAATCGCCGCCCGGACACCGACCTTTCCTCCACAAACGCGCCTCAGGGGGAGAAAAAATGTCGAAAACGGTCCTCCGTCCCCGAGCTGCGCGTCCCCGCTCCTCCGGGCGGCTGTTTAACGGTGCACGCAGCGCCGCGGCCACGGCCAGCGAAAACCCCTGCAGGAAAATTATTATACCGAGCAGGAATAATAATAAAAAAAATCAAGCCAAGCCGGGCTCGCTTCGCACGAACCCCCGCAGCGGGGCGGGTGCTGGGCGCGGCGCCGCGGGCCGGGCTCCACCGGTAAACAATACCGAGAGTCGGGCAGGAGGGGGAACCGCACACCGCCCCTTTTCTCGTTCGCCGACGGACGCCGCTCGAGTCGCGGCTCTTTTCGCCCGGGCGATCCGCGCCGCGACTCCGAACGCGTCGTGCAGGGCCGTGCGAGGCGGTTTTCGACGCGGTCCCGGCGCGCTACGGTCCACAATCCACCACCGCGCCGATCCCGAACCCCCGAGCCGAGCCGCGACAAGATGGCGGCTGTTGATGCCTTCGCTACAAAAAAAAAAAAAAAAAAAAAAAAAAAAGTTTTTTTTTCTCTCCTCCTCAGCGCGCGGCGGGGGGAGGGGCGAGCGCGGGCTACGTCACACAGCGCGAGAGCGAGAGCGGCCACTGGGGGCGCTGCAGCTCCATCATAATAATAATAAAAAACAGTAATAGTGATCTAATATTCATATATAATTTTATGAAACTATATTTTTATAGAAGTCTATTTTGTATAAAAAGTCACATTTAATAATGATTAGAAATATAATTGTAATAATGATCATAAAATGATAATAGTATAAAATACTGTTATTAGCGCTGATAAAAACACTGTTAACGCTGCTAGTCGTAATGAAATAATAATGAAAAATACTGCCAATATTAAATATTTTTCAATAATTTTTAATCAAAGTTTATAATCTTTATTAATACTAAAAAAGTAATAGTCACTTTTAGGGCCCAGATTCAGATGAATTAAAGCCTGGATGTTTAGAGCACAACGAATGAAGAGTGTATATATCATTTAAAAACTCTCGGATGAGCGGCGTCTCAAAATATTTAATATACATGTATTTTTTTTCCCTATATCTATCTATTTATAAATAAAGTTTGTGCTTTGCAAAAGCAATAAAATGCAGGAACGATCAAAAAAAAAAAAAAAAGTACAAAATAAAAGTCTCACAAACATTTGAAAGTACAGAAATGACTCCACGAAACCACTTTTTCAAACCCGAGTCTGGAACCGGCGACACAATTTTCCTAAAAAAAAACTCTGGGTTACACTATAGACCAATGTAAATATATATATTATAATATAAAGACGTGTTAAATAATCAAAGCACTAAATATTGGGTTAACATCTATTCAAGTTCTAAATGTTTCAGCTAAAAAATCTTGGTGCAGTTTGAGCCTCAACGTTAATCTTAAGAGTTTTATTTTAATATGTGAAGCAGCAATAAAATAGAAACGTACAGGGATGAAAAACAAAAACAGATTTTACATTCTCGGCAAACTCTTCCTGTTTGGGTCTTCTTGCACTTTAGTTTCTGAAAGAAGGGCCTAAAACGTGACCCGGAAGGAGCGAAACTCTGGAAACGATCAGCAGGCTTCCGGAGCGAAGCGGCCTCTCGTTTATGGACGGTGAGCGGAATATACCGAAAAAGGACTTCCTGTTTACTCCGAGGTTGGCATTTCTGCACTTTGCCAGCCTTTAGCTGTAGAAGAACTTGTCGGACAGCTTAAAAAAGAGAAAGAAAGCCGTTTACTGCATCGTTAACCTCCCCGAGCAGAGGAACAACTGTTCTGCAACTCTTTTCGGACCTTCCAAAAACTTCTCAGACATCTTTCTTCTGCATCTCACTCTCTCACACACACACACAGGAAAGAAAAACACACACGCATGAAGCACCGCACCAGTGACGATACCTTATTCATTGTTTTTCTGCTCTCAAAATCTGGCACATGCACATGTATTCTCAATTCTGAAAATTCAAATAAAACAATACATATGGACACGTACATACAAAGTGAATTGTGCAAATGTATACAGATTATGCTCATGTATGGATTAAATGTATAATGTGCACAAAGAAAAGGAAACAACAACAACAACAACAGCAAAAAAAAAAAAAATCAAATCATGTGTGACGTATACTACATGAAAATACACGACGGCAGAATATCGACGACGCCGAAAGAAAAATCATTTCGCTCAAACTACAAATCTTCAGTCCAAAACTGACGTCCGACCTCTTTGGTTTGCGCAGGAGATCCTCCCGCGCGGCGCGAGCGAACGCAGCGCTCCTCGAAACGGGTCCGATGGCTCGGCCGGCCGGCCGGTTTTGAACAGTTACCCTTTGGCAGCACACCGAACTCAGTGTTCTTACACAACATCTAAGATACAGAATCACTCTCCGACATGAAGGCACGACCTCTCCATTCCCCACCTCGGTTTAGCTCAGCCGATGAGGATTTAATCTTTATTTGAATACTGACGGCTTGAAATCGGCGGGTTCCTGATTCGTGATTTAGCCCGACGTAGGGAAATTGAAATTGAAACGGCAGTCTGTGGGCTGGAAACCAAATCGACCAAAATAGGGCGCCGGAGAGCCGATCACAGCGCGGGTGAATGGAACCGGACGTCCGATGAGCTTAACGCCTCTGAAATCTCCCTGACTTGTGATTTCGCTGCCGGATGCTTTTTCTTTCTGGTTTTGGCAAAGATTTGCCCAAGGATTCATGGCGGAGGGGTAAGAGGGGGGCAAACAAGCTCCTGAAGAAGCCTTTTTCGCCCCCGTCAGCACCTCGTACAGAGCCTGCAATGGCTGCGTTCGAGCTGTAGACCCCCGGTTCCATTCAGCACGTTCTTGAATGGATCGAGCCGCCGAATCGTGCAGTTCTCCCTTTTAGGTCTTGCGAGAAAACACGATCCCAACACTGGGTCGCGTCGCAATCTCAGGTCAAGACGCTACAACATCAGCAGTTGCTGAGAATAGAGAAAAAAAAAAAACTTTTAGAAGCTTTCCCTTTTAGTCGGGACACCGTAGCGGGTGCTCATGGGTTCACTTGGGTTGGAGTGAAGGTGGCACATCTGTACTCGGAGCCCTTGGCTGTGCTGGGACTTTTATTTTGTTTTGTTTTTTTACGCCTTTCAACACCAGGCTCCATGACTGCACACTAACCCCATACACGTTATACAAATTCATAAATACAAATGCATTTAAAAAAAAAAAAAAAGAAATTCAAACACACATTATAACTACGCGTGAATAATTGTGTTTAAATACTGTCAGCTTGTTTATTTTTTTTTCCATATATTTTTCTTTTTTTTTTTTAAGCCATGGAGTGATAGGATAACTCAGAGTGTGACGTGGTTGAAAAGCAGTGCACCATACGATACGCAAAAATCCCTTTATCCATCCCAAGATTCTCCACTTTAAGATACACAGTGTTGAATATCATCCCAAAAAAAGAGCGTCTGGAACCGAACCGCACTACAGAAGAAACCCAGGTAGCAACACCTGACGCTTCCAACACCCCAGTCGGCTCCAGGCGACCTTCTGTCAGTCGTAGATGAGGAAGGGTTGGCGAAAAAAGGCACTACGCTGTCTAAAGACGAACGCCGAAACAACAAGGGGGTCTCGGAGGCCTCGGCTTCGAACGACTGGCCCAAAAGAGGTCCGAGAGCGGCGTGGAAAACCAGCGGCCTTCACGGCTTTTCAGAAAAAAACGATACGAAATGTTGAGGGTTCCCCCCCGTAGTGACTCGGCTGAAATGCTACGCGCAGCACCACTCGTGCGACGGGTTAATCCCTAGTGTTCCCAAAGACAAACTAGAACAAGTACGGGGCAAAGGCAGAACAGCAGGGGTAGATACCCCCTCGTTCTTTCCACAGTGAAAGAGGGACTCGTACAAGGGATCGAGATCTTCGCCGAAAGGCAGCCTTACTTCGGGGCGCAAAGGAGGTCAAAGAAAAGGCACTAGAGAAAGAAAACTGGGCCGAAAGTTCCCCAAACAGAAGAGAACTATACTGAAAAACGCGCCACGGTTTACTCTTCTCGTGACCACGAATATACCGACGACAATATGTCGGGCTCGCCTGCACCGACGATAGCGACCCACGTTAAAGTGGCGCGACTCCAAATCGACCAGAACAGCAGAACGTTCCCAACTAAGGCCACGATTATATGAGCAGAAAACCAAGAAGGTCGGGATGCTACTGGCACGGTCCGGAGAAAACTATCGGGTGACGACGAGGGACAAGACCAAGGAAGTCGAAATGGTTCTCGGTTGAACGTCCGGACCTCAGGACGGGGAAGAAAAAGAATGAGTAGAAAGTCACTTTAGAATGAAAGCGCTCAAGTTGTTCACAGTAATGCCTGGAAAAAGATAATAAATGCTTTTCTTTCAGAAGAAAAAGTAATGTGATCCCTTTCAAAGCCTTTGTTTTATTCCCTTAATCTTTGTGCTTTGGAGGTGAAGGCGACGGAAGGTTGGATCAAGAAGATCTGCTGTATTGCTGGAAGGCAAGACGAGAAGATCCACCATCAGGAGTCCCCTGGCGACTCCCGGGTCTCCTCTTCGACGGTCATTTTTGTGATACTGTCAGTAATGAGACGTCAGCCATGCGCACTTTTGCGGGAACATCCGCCTGCAAAAGTGAAAGGGAGGAAACCACTCTAATTAAAAGTAAAAGTCATTTTGAGTCGTCTACATCCATTTGCTACCTCATGTGCTAATATGGACCCTGTGGACAACGGCAGTCGTGCCTCTGTGGCTACGGTTATATTGCAAAACCCTCGGGTCCATATTCCTGTGCTTAGCGCTTAGCCCCGTGCTAAGCTGGAAACAAGATGAATGGCTCAAAATGGGAACGTCCCGTCACCTCTTCCAAACTCCGCTCTTTATTGTGACACTCTCGAGTAAAAGAAAGAAGCGACGGCCCAAGGGCAGTGAATTGATCTAATACAATTATTAACCTGATCGGTGATCGAATACTTCTGCTAACGAACTAGCAACTGGCGCTTTCTTCCATCCGCAAGATCACACCTCCAGCTGGACAATGACGATTCGTGAAATTAAGAAACGAATGCAGCGAAACAATAGTAATATTAACAAAATCGCAAAAAACAAAAGAAATCCCACAGAGCTGTTGTCGTAATCTTTAAAAACAGCATGCTAACGTTGATCCGTCGTCTCGCGCTTGTTCGTCTGTTCGATCGTGTTCGTTTGCTCGCTTATTTATTCCGTTATCCTGAAGGCACTTAATAAACGCACACAAACACAAAAAGAAAACATGTTACAAAAACGACGAGAACATCCAAAAACTTGAACTTGCTGCCCTCCCTTTTCTTGCGTTCCGGTTTTGTGCCGGACTGTGATCTACACAGCATACCGCCTGAACAACCTTAACGCTTCTCTTTTTCTTAGCGCTAATCGAGTTCTTTAAAGCAGGAGGCCCAACAGGCTGTTGCTTCGCAGGCTCCCACGTCTAATACGGGACTATTAAGGCACCTCAGAAGGTGGACCTCAGTAAATTTCTACCCTCTCGCTGCAGAACAGGAAGAAAGATCGAGAAGGAAAGAGGCGGACAGACAGTAAAGATCAGCAGCTGCAGGGGCAGATCAAAGTCTCTCTCCCGCATGGAGTCTCGAATACTCGTTCGCCTCCTCTTCTTCCTCCTCGTCCTCCCCCCGCGAAGGTGTCTCTGGTCTGGCCAGTGGAGCGCTTAACTGTGCTATTAATGGGGGCCGTGTGCCCCTGAAAGTGGACGCTTGAGGGCCAAGGGACGTCTCCTCGGCCTTTCCTGTGAGCGCAGGGTCTCTAAAAGGGTCTTTGTGCCACTCTTCCGTCGACTTCAACGGGCCCACGCTAGGTCCCTGTGGCACCTCACAGTTGCTACGACAGGCACTAGTGGAAGAAGAGGCCAAAAGATGGTCAGCTACAGCCGGAGATACGGGTATAGTGTTGGGGGTCACGCGAAGTGTTACGCTGGGTTTGCGGGTGGTCTCCTCGACAGCGCCGTCTTCCTTGTCCCGAGGCTCAGAGGAGCCAGCAGGCTGGTGCTTGGACGCCGGCCCGCTCTCTATGAGTTTGGGGTACAGGTAGGTCCTCATCTGCCCTTTCCCCTTAACATTGACAGTGCCGCGGTAGTCGAAGGCGTAGTTCATCCCGCTCAGGACGCAGTGGCTCTCCTCGCTGACCTGAATGCGGCACTCCACGCCCGTGCTGTCCATGCGACTGGCAATGTTCACAGTGTCCCCCCAGATGTCGTACAGCAGCTTGGTGGTGCCGATGACCCCGGCGGTCAGCGGGCCGTGGTTGAACCCGATCCTCAGCTTGAACTGGAAGCCCAGCATGTTCTTGTTGAAGTCGTCCACCACGCGCATCATCTCCAATGCAAATTCGAAGAGGGCGCACAGGTGGGCATGAGGGTGTGTCTGCTCGCGGCACTGCCGCCCGTTCAAGCCGGACGCCGCCATGTAGGTGGCTCCGATCGTCTTTATCTTCTCCACGTTGGAGAAGGTGGGCTTGCGCAGCAGCTCGTCGAAGTCTCCGATGAGCTCGTTCAGCACGCGGTAGCACTCTTTGCCGCCTTCGTAGCTCTCCTCGTAGAACTCGCTGAAATTCACGATGCTTGCGAAGATCACGCCCACGTTGTCGTGGTTCTTGGAGTAGCTCTGCGTCACCTTCAGCTGCTCGGCCACGTGGATCGGTATGATGTTGCGCAGCAGCCAGTCCGCCTGGTCTCGCATGTTCTGGATCTTGATGCGGTGCTTGTCGGCCTCCACGTTGCCGTGGTAATGCAGACGGTAACTCACCTCGAACTCGCGGTTGAGGAACCACACCAGCAGGAGCAGCAAGAAGAACGACAGTGGTGTCTCCCTAATCAGCAGATCCAGGTTGTAGACTTTGCCTGTCAAGCCTGCATGCATAGTGTCATTACTCAGGTTCCTGAAACAGCAGAGATAAAGAACCATGATTCAGGCTGGGTTCCTGTGCAGGAAACCCTCTGTTATATCTGTTGAGAACGGTAACACAGCCATTACCCATCAAAGTGTCTATAATACAACAACGTTACCATACCATCGGTTCATCAAGGTGCAATGTAAGTGTACCCTCAAAGTCTAGTTTGTACCCATTTCCTGTTCCCCTCAAACAAGCAGAAAGCAGTGGCAACAGGTTCCTTTAACTCAACTATACGTTGGATTAACAGAAGATCAGAGGCTACCGATGGTTCCCAGCTTCTCAGGTAGGAGTCACTCCTAGCATTGCTGTAGCTTTGTGCCATCGTGAGTGAAGGGCTAGACTTCTCTCTGCTTGCCTACAGAGTACGGATAAGGGTTATATACTGATCTGCTGAATGAGAACATTATCAGCACTGAAAGAGGCGGATGGGAGGATGGGACGATGTTTACCACCCAGTCTTCTCACTGAATAATAGGTGATGGTGCAGTTTTAAAGGCACCCCTTTAGGGAGGGGTGGCCCATTACTGGCCCATTGCTGGCCCATTACGATGAGTGAGGCAGATCGGCCTCTCCAGCGCTCGCGTAATGGAGGCCATGCCTCAGCCGGCCTCCAAACGGCAGCGCACAAAATCAGTGTGTGCTCGGCCGCTGTAAAACTCACCCGGTCACCGCGAAGCTCACGTTGGGGCTGCAAGACAGAAAGGCACGGTTAGTTACCTGTGCATCAGTGCTGTTCACGTCGAACGATAAACAAAGTGTTGCAATCGCTCTGCTGTATGTCGCCATCGCGATGCCTGTCAATAAATCTTTTCTGGAAGAATTCAATTCAGAGCAGCCAATCAAGAAAGAGCTCGGGCGTTAGCCTTAAAGGCACGGATTCTAAGGGGTGTGCTGGAAAATTGGATTACCATGAGTTATGTTTTAGGCACAAATGATCAAGGCAAGGACTGAAATGGAAATTAAAAACACCCTGGAGAGTCTTCACTGGTTGAAGACTGGCTGAAATGATTGGACAGAGGCTCCACTGCAGATTGCAGCTTTGCTGAGTTCAGTACTGCCGAGATCAATATTGCGATGGTGATTCACAAACAGATTATCGTGCACCCAAACCGGACATCTGTCCTAATTCTCAGCTGCACAAACACTTCAGGATGCAGGCTAAGCCCTTAGGTCTGGACTTAACTATACAGCCTGGTTGTGTTCTGTTTCGGCAGGAAGTGTGAAGGGTCTGACCTCTCCCTCGTGGGGACGCTGAAGAGGACGGCGATCAGAGCGATTCCGGTGGCCGTGGCCAAAACGGAGCGCATCCAGAAGCTCAGCTGGCAGAAATTGCAGTACTGGATGATGGCGATGATGATGGCGCTGCACAGGAACATCGTCACCTGCGGTCACAGGACAGGGGCGAGAAGAACGGGTTCAGAAACTCGGGTCGAGAGCCACACACTGATCATATCGTGGTGTTTTGATGGCGCCGTGCAGACCAGCCCTTAACAGCAGCAGAGGCTGAGACTCTTAATTACTCTTAAGTCATCCCTAAAACCAGCTATGTCTTGTTTGATTTGTGTGAGGACAAAAGTATTGGGACTTTGGTGGTGTCCCAATACTTTTGTCCACACTGCGTATCCAGGGCTGGACAACATGGCGAAAAACAGTGTATCAATAAGGATGTTTTATTATTATTAGGTTTTAACAGCAAGCGCCCCGTCCATCTCTCTCTCTCTCTCTCACATGTATATGCAGGTGGAGGCAGTAGGCCAGATGGGAGAAGACGGATATGGCAGGAAGGGAGACGAGCACGGCACCGATCACATGACGAGGGACCCAACCAGACACCACCTTCAGCAGAGACTGCGTGCAGCTCAACACGTTGTCCAGATAGAACGTCATTCTGTGGGGTGTGAACAAGGTTGATATGTCAATGATCTCGCTTCTGATTGGCTGAGCCGTCTCATTCATCGGGTGAAACTTGGTGCTGTTTAGGCTGTTACATCCGAACGTGTTGAGATTTCATTGCAATTTCAATGCAAAATGGATCAGATCGTGAAAGGTATGCATGATGTAGTAAACTGGACTCTTATTTCCAACGTGAGCGAAAGTGAAAGGCGTGTGTGTAAAATGAACGAACTCGTTGAGAGGGAAAGGTCAGATGTGAGGAATACGCTTTGTGATTTGTATTTCAAAAATATTAAAGCAAGGGCACTCGCTTGATTATCATCGCTCTTTTTGTGAGCTCACCGGATGGACAGAACGAGGGAGACGAGCTCCAGGAGGGTGGCGGCGGCCGCCAGGCCGATCGTGATGGTGGGTGGCGTCTGCAGGGGAACCAGGTAGAAGAAGCAGGCGAACGTGAGCGCGAGGAACACGGCGCTCGACAGCAAGACGTCCAGCAGAGAACTGAAGACCGGACTGGCGAACGTCTGCACGGGAGCGTGGTTCACCACCTGAGAGAGACAGACAGACAGACAGACACAGAGAGAGAGAGAGAGAGAGAGAGAGAGAGAGAGACAGAGAGACAGAGAAAGAGAGAAATACGCTGGTCTTAATCTTACAGTAGTACCGTACACAACCAGAAGAGGTCTGTGCTTCATTGTTGCCAAACATAAATCATTACTTTCTATTAATGATTAGAAAAAAGAAGAAAAAAAAAGCGAAGGGGGTGAGACAGAGAGAGGGGAAGAAAGTAGGGGGAGAGAGAAAGAGGAAGAAAGAGAAGGGGAGGGAGAAAGGAGCTAAAGGAAGAGCACATGAGAGAAATGAGAGAGAGAGAGAGAGAGAGAGGGAGAGAGAGAGAGGAGAGAGGAGAGAGAGAGAGGGAGGTGTACCGCTTGCTGGTAACTGGCTCGGTAGGTCGACTCCAGAGATTTCTCCAGGAAGTCGAGGCTCAGCTTGTTGATTGGCGGTTTGAAGAAATAATCCTTCATCAAACTACAAGCGGGAAGAACGGGGGGAAAGAAAAGACGACGTTAATATGAAACATAAAAGAGTGATTTGAAGGTCAAAGTGAAAACAGTTGTAAAGTTTCTTGTCAGATATTGTCGGGGGGGAAAACAAAACAAAACAAACAAAAAAATTGGATCGATTTCCTCAATTAAAGCGATTAAAAGAGGGTGGATACTTTTTAAAGAGTGACTTTCATTTCCTGATTTTAGAGTCGCTGGAGCAACCTGGGGTTGAGAGTCCTGCTCAGGATCCCAGTGGTGCTGGTGCTGGAAGCTGGATTGGAACCTGCGACCTCTGGGTCCACAGACGAGCATCCTACCACTAGACCCCACTGACCCCACGGTCAACACAGACTCCAGACCAGCTTTCATTTTAAGGTGCCAAAACTTTGGAACAACCTTGGAAACACTGGCCATGCAGCTACAGTTAGCAGGTTTTAAAAAACAGCCAATCGAACTCTGTCTGGTTGATCTGTCTGATACGGACTACAAGCGGGCACCACGTTCACCTGTCCTCCTTTATGACGTCCACGAAGTGCACGTCGCTCTTCTCGCGGAACCCTTTGGTCCTGAGCGGGATGAGGGCCGAGTGATCCATGCCCACGCCTCCTCCCACTGGCATCGTGGCGCTGCCGCCTGCTCCGGCTCCTCCGCCCAGGCTCCTCTCCTTCTGCAGCATCTCGCACAGGGACGTCTGACTGGCCCGCATGGCCTCCTCACACAGTGGGCTCAGCAGACCGTTCGCCGCCTTGGGGCTCCGTCCGGCTGTCAGCTGGGTGCGACAGGTTACGGAGGAGTTAGCAATCAAAACATGGAACCCCGGAGCAAACCGCCCGCCTAAACCTTGGGACGCAGACGGAAACGTGTCTGTTTTCACTTCTCCGGAGCTCTCGCTGGCCCTCACGAGGCTCTTCAGGAACAGGAGCTCCGTTCAGAGACAACGTGCTGCCGCCGAGGCAATGAGGGCGCTGCTTTGTTTTCTTCCTGCTTGACCTTTCCAGGCCGTGTGACATTCTGAACTAGAGTGAACCACAATGGGTGAAGGTACCACTGCTCTGTGGGACGCCATGCAGTGAACCGCTTGATTCTATAGAGGAATACACGCAGCAGGTCATGTGGGATGGATGGATGTAGATGAATGGATGATTGGATGGATGAATGGGAAATATGTAGGGGAAGGAAAGATGGGATAGAGGAATGAACTGATGGATGGGATATAGAGGAGATGGGTGATTGATGGGATGAATGGAAAGGAAAAATGAAGGGAAAGGATGGAGGAATGGACAGATGGGAAATATGGAGGGGATGGATGGACAGATGGATGGAGAAACGCAGGTGGGATGAAGGAGAGGGCTGTAGGAAAGGGACAGATCGATGGGATTCATGGAGGAGAAGGATGATGGATTGCATAGCAAACTGGGATGGTGGATGGTTGCTAAACAGGATGGTGGATGTTTGAGGGATTAAGTAAAAGGATGGGTGGAATGTATGTAGGGGAAGGATAGATGGGATAGAGGAATAAACTGGTGGATGGGATATAGAGGAGATGGGTGATGGAGAAGATGGATGGATTGATCGGATGAACGGAAGGGTAGATGAGGATGCATGAAGGGACAGATGGGAAGGATGGAGGAGAAGAGCAGGGCTGTAGGAAAGGGGCAGATGGATGGGATTCATGGAGGAGAAGGACGATGGATTGCATAGCTAACTGGGATGGTGGATGTTTGAGGGATTAAGAAAAAGGGTGGATGGGATGTATGGAGGAGATGGACGATGGATTGCATAGCTAACTGGGATGGTGGATGTTTGAGGGATTAAGAAAAAGGGTGGATGGGATGTATGGAGGAGAAGGATGGGTGGGATGGACGTATGGATGGGATTCATGGATGGATATTGAACATCACATTACAAATAAGCACCAGAAGACTAAACGGTGGAAACAACATGGCTGCCACCAGTGACACCTTCTCGTATATTTGTGAGAATCGGTGTTTGGTTAGGAGGTAGAGGACGCCGGTCCTGACTGTAGACGCCGCAGGACTGTGAGGTTAATGCGGTGTGAACGGTGGGGATCTGTTGCCGTTTCGGTTCTGGAGGTGTTGTGCTGTGTGGGGTGGAAACCTTGCTGCTGTTGGCTCGGCGCTCGTCCTGGCAGCCGTTCAGAGTTGCTTCGTCGGCCGCCTCTTTCCCACCAGGATCCACTAGGATCACGCTGGAAACACAGGCAGTCTAGAGACGGGAAGAGAAAATATTTAGAGAAGATGACCGGAGAGGGACGAGAACATGCAGTAGATGCTTACGTCTCCAAAAGGGTGACTTCATAACAAAGATAAATCGTGTTTCAAGGGGCAGGCGACGCCTTTTAAAAAACGTCGGGACCTAATCCCCACCTGAGCGATTCTCATGGCAACGTTCCAGCATCTTCTGTAAAGGCGTCCTAGGAAAGAGCCCCTCTTAACCCCGATGCTGGACGAGCGGGTGTCTACAAACTCATGGACACCGAGAGTGGAGGCTTACCTTCACGTGCTCTGCCGTGGCCGTGTCCGAGATGTGCGGAGACGGGCTCGGCGTTTCGCCCGAGTCCCGCCCCAGGTTGTTCTGGGAACAGCCACACTGCGAGCCCACTTTCCTCCCAGAGATCAGATACGTCTTTAACCCTGGAGACACACAAACACACACTTACGCTCGCTAGAACACACCACCACGTCAAAGGCTCGTATCGAGCGCTGACGGGGTCTTCGAAAGCAACTGCACTTCCTTCAGACCTCGAAGACACTTTGTCAATAAATTAATGGCGCAATACAAGGTCTAGCTTTGTGCTGCTGATGCTGGAACCTGGGACATCAGCGCCTCAAAGACAGGGGGCGTGTCTTCGCAGCCTGGGAGGCCAATCCTGCCTCGGTTTCGTCAAACATGCTGTCAACATTTGACCGCAATGCTGACGAGAGTGTCGTTCATGCTCATCGGAACGCCCCCGGTCCTATCAGGATGGACAGAAATGAAGGTGACCAGCACCCAGAGAGCAGTGATGGGGACGGTACCTTTTCAATGGAACCTCAGGGCAACCTACCAGTCCGGGAATCGAACCCACGGCCTTCCGATCCCGGGGTCCCCGAACACTATTCCACCGCTGCCCCAATTCATTCCCGTCCGTTCCCATGTGATCATGTTTTCAAGTTCATCTACATTGTTTCACTACATTTCCCAGCATGCATCGCACGAAGACATCCTACAACCACCTAATCTTAATCTGCCCCTTACGTGCACAGGTTTAGAGGTTTTTCCCAAACCAAAGAGACGCCCACCCAGACAGAGAGGGGCCAACAGGCCCCAGCGGCTGTGGCATCGAGGCTCCGGCAGGAAAAAAGTCACATGAAAGTGACTATTCATACGCTATAATCCAGCAAAAGTGAAAGCGACTATCCGCAGCACAGTGAAACAACGAAATTCAACCTCTGCTTTTCACCAACACACACTCCTCCAGCAGGGGGCAGCTATTGAAAGCACCCAGGGAGCAGTGACAGTGACGGTACCGGTACCGTCCTTAAGGGTACCTCAGGGCAACCTACTGGGCTGGAATTCGAACCCACAATCTCATGATCCAGGAGGCCTAGTCCCAAAATACTAGTGCGATGGCAAAACACACCCCAAGAAAACATTTTCCGGGCATCGGTTCCCTGAACAGGTGCGTTTCAGCCTCCAATAACGAAGAAAAAATGAGAATTAGGATTGGTTTACGTCGCAGATTAAGAACGGGCCACGAACGAACCCCTTCTGGTCACAGAAACAAACGATCGGCCCGGAAATGTAACGAGAAAGCTGGTCTTTCCCTTTATATTTCATGAGAAATCAGAATAACAAAATACAAAAGGCTTTTTCAGGATGAATCATGCAAAAAAAAAAGACCATCAGATAAGCAGTGGATAAAAATGTGATTTCAAAATTTACAAAAAACTGCATAAAACCAGATGAACGGGAATCTTTACTATTAAACTTGCAGTTGGTTTTTTGTTTTTCAAGGAACGGTCCTGATCTGAAGCAATTTAATCATTGAAAAGGTCACGTCTTGTGACAGGATGCTCACTTTTTGTGAAAAAAATAAAAAATAAATAAAAAATCAAAAAAATAAATGAATAAAATAAAAAAAGGTGTCCGATTGGTCAGCGGCCTCATTTGCATATCACCTCCTTCTGTCCATTTAGTTTGATGACGCGACTGTCCCGGGACTTATAAAGGTTCCCCATGAAACAAGCTGTGAGTGCGAGTTACAAGGTTTGCACAAGCAAAGGAAGGTGTGTGTGTGTGTGTGTGTGTGTGTGTGGTGTGACTTCCAGGAAAGTGCCATTTCCCAGCCTGTTCCAGTTCTGCTTCGGTCTCGCCTCAACATGTAGAACATCTTTTGGAAAACATCACAAGAAAACGAGGCAGAAACGCTCAAAACTAAGAGTGAGTCACTCTCCGCGCACTCTCCGAGTCCGATCCCGCCCTCTTTCAGGAAGCGGGCCGCCGAGCCAGTCCGGGGAATCGATGGCAACAATCACGGTTCTCCTTTCAGGAAATAAACCGCTGCCATTTTTTTGAGCAGTTCAAACGGATTTTCTTTCTTCTGCCCCTAAAACTCCGTGAGTAACCAGAGTCCGCTCCCTCCAACCGCGCTCACGCTCTCCGGGTTCAGCGTCCCGCCCGGCAGACTCACACCGCGCTTTAACAGCCATCGCAGCGTTCATCAGCCGCTTACGCGTTTAACGGATGAACACGGGGCCGACGGCTAACCATTGTGTCCCGTATTGGCTAATGGTTGCCGTGGAAACATGAAGAAAAGTACACTTTCACGCTGACTTTCACTTTAAAAGCTGATCATTTTCCAAAGTACTAGAGACAAGCAATGGATTAAATGTCTTGACAGATAGATAGACAGACAGACAGATAGAGATAGACAGACAGATATACACAGACAGACAGACAAATAGACAGACAGATATACAGACAGAGACAGACAGATAGACAGACAGACAGACAGATATACAGACAGATATACAGAGAGACAGACAGACAGATAGACAGACAGATATACAGATAGATAGACAGAGAGACAGACAGACATACAGACAGAGACAGACAGATAGACAGACAGAGACAGAGAGAGACAGACAGACAGATATACAGACAGACAGACAGATAGATAGACAGATATACAGAGAGACAGACAGACGGACAGAGAGACAGACAGAGAGAGACAGACAGACAGACAGACGGACAGACCTGCTCTGCTCGGAGTGTCTGAGTGGGAGCAGGTCGAGCTGATGGGGAAATGATCCCCGGTAAATCGGCCGCGCTCTGAGATATCGCTAGCGCCCCAGTGCGTCCGACCGCGTCAGACACGGCGAGGGCGAGTCTGTCGGAGAGGAAACCGAAGCTCGTCACTAAAACCGTAGGCGCCGAGCCTTCCTGGGACTAAATGTCTTCATGGGGCAGCGGGGTTCGGGGTTCGGGACAAGGCCCCATAATCAGAAGGTCTTGGCTTTCGAATCCCAGACCAGTAGGTGCGCAAGGTACCATCCCCATCACTGCTCCCCGGGCGCTGGATTTGGCTGCCCCGTGCTGGGCGGTGCGTGTGGGTTTAATACGGAGGCTGAATTTCGTTGTCAATTAGTCACTTTCACTTTCAAGCGAAAGGACCATCGTCACTGCTTGTGTTTCAGCACCAAGCCTGAGACTGGTGCCTAAATTCCTCCAAAATTAGGAAAGAAAAAAAAGAAATCTGTTTTGGTTGGACATTTCATGGGTGAACTTTTGAAGAGTGCGTTCATAAAGGAACCCTGGCTGTGCTCCACTTTTCCAGGAGTTCTGAAGAACTTTCAGGGAAAAGCATCATCAGCAGATCATGTTGCTGATGGGGGGGTGGGGGGAGAGAGAGAGAGAGAGACAGACAGACAGGGAGGGAGAGAGAGAGAGACAGACAGGGAGAGAGAGAGAGAGAGAGAGAGAGAGAGAGAGAGAGAGAGAGAGAGAGAGAGACAGGGAGAGAGACAGGGAGAGAGAGAGAGAGAGAAAGAGACAGAGAGAGAGAGAGAGAGAGAGAGAGAGAGAGAGGGAGAGAGAGTGAGACACAGAGAGAGAGAGAGAGAATCGCTGGCTGTGCTCTGCTCTCCGTGGGCCTAATCTAATTACCTCACTGGTGAATTTGCAGTCGGAGAGAAAAGCGCTGGCGAGGAGACCATGTCGAACGCACGTCAGAGGCCATGTGTCTGAGCCCACCTGCGTGTCTGAGCTCAACTGCGTGTCTGAGCCCACCTGCGTGTCTGAGCTCACCTGCGTGTCTGAGCCCACCTGCGCGCTGGCGCCGAGCGGTCTGATGTGCGGGCCGATTCCCCAAGAGGACGGTGCGGTACTTCACTCGAGCAGTTCGTGAACGAGACCGGATCAGCACCACGGTGCGTGTGAACAGACACACTCGGGCCCACAAACGATGGATTTGGAAACATGATTTGTACCCCATAATTCGGCTGAGCCGTCGCTCTGTTCTGTCCTCTGGGGAGACGTCCAGCTTGGGGTCAGTCGAGGCGGGGCGGGGCGGGGCATAAAGGTAACGGTTGGGCTTGCTTTTATCCCCATGCAGATCAAGATCTGGAAACTGTTTGATAAACATTGTGTTTTCACAGAACTAGTGACCACATCACTATTACAGTCACTGTGGCGATCACCATCGTCATCATAATCACTATTCCCATCACAATCCCCATCCCAGCACTACCATAACCAGTAATAATGACCAGTGTGACATCCTACAATCATCTGGAACATCAGAGAGAGTACAGAACAATCACTGAGACAGAGAGAGACAGAGAGAAAGACAGGGAGAGAGAGAGAGAGAGAGAGAGAGAGACAGAGACAGAGAGAGAGACAGAGAGAGAGAGAGAGAGAGAGAGAGAGACAGAGAGAGAGACAGAGAGAGAGAGAGGGAGGGAGAGACAGACAGACAGAGAGAGAGACAGAGAGAGAGAGAGAGGGAGGGAGAGACAGACAGACAGAGAGACAGACAGGCCACAGATCAGCAGTCTGCCTGTTGCTGTGATGGTGTGATGAGGTAGAGGAGTGAGATGGTGAGAGGAGTGTGAGAGGATCCCTGGGCAGATCTGCTCCTCGTGGGTTTAACTGATTGTTATTAACACTGAGTGGACGCCTCAGGAGAGAGTCACACACACACACACACACACACACACACACACACACACACACACACCCCGTGTTGACTGTGTTTCCCTGTCTAAAGGGCACGGTGTCCTTGAGCAACACTGCGGTTTTGTGCAACAGTGTATCCGATGACGTTGCGATGAGCTTGGAGGTCTTCGGTGATGGAACACAGCCCCGCTGCTCTTCACCATCAGACCCCACGGCCCACTTCAACCCACTTCTCGGTGAAGGCCTCCCTTCAGGGCAGCCAATCAGATAAGACAACATTTACATAGATCACAGACCCGGACTCGCGCAGACGCCCTCGCTCGTCCACGAGGCCCGACCGTCACATTCCTCATGCGCGCCCAGAGCCGCTCTCCGGAATCCTGCTCTCGTTCTCCTCATCTCCAGCTCGGTCTTATTCGGGGAATCGGCGAGACAAAGGGCAGAAGGAGCTTTAAAAATAGACATTTACAATATAGATCATCCGTCTGCGAGCGCTATTGTACGAGCGACTTCCTGTGGGGGATAAATACCATCTGAGCCGGAGTCCTGAGCTATGTTTAGCCCAGCAGGCCGCCGCGTTCACATTCAGCTCACGCTTTTGAAGGGAGGCTTCTGCCAATCCCCCAAAACACACACACACACACACACACACACACACACTCGTCCCAAAACGCAGCCAGTCACCCAGAAACTAGATCGACAGCACCCAAGCTACCAGGCTGACGCTTCAGCAGTAAAGGAAGCCTGAATCGTCACACTGGCCTCAAACCCCACGGAAGAACTCGTGTAGTTTGACTGGAAGCGTCTACGGTTGGTGTTTTTATCCATAACCGCCGTCTCGGAGTGTCCGAATTCAGCAGGCGGGCCCTCGAGTGTGATACTTCACTCTGCTGGGACCGACGTTATCGGCAGAAACGCAAATGAATTTAGCTTTTTGATTTCCAAACGGCTGCAGCGCTCCATAGAAATCCTTGGTGTTCCTGCATGTCTGACGTCAGACATCAAGACTCGTCGGAAAACAGAGAAATCACAGCAGCGACCAGCGCTGGAGGGAAAAGGGCTCTCGTGGAGAACGCGAGCACCTTTACTGACACGCTCATTTCTGAGAAACAGATCCGTTACTGTAAAAGAGTTTGAAAATCTCATCATCTACATCAGCAGTCAGAGGAGGCCTCTGCTCAGAACGTTGTGGGTTTGAGTCCTGGACCAGTAGGTTAGCCTGAGGTAGCCTTGAGCAAGGTACCGTCCCCATCGCTGCTTCACCAGTGCTGAATACGTCTGCCCCCTGCGTGTGGGTTAATCACAGAGGATGCTTGTCGCTGTAGTCCCTTTCACTTTCACTAAAAGCAGTCTCTCGCATCTTCGAGACTAACTCCGTTACCGGTCTAGTTACAGGGACAGATCTGACTGGACGATTTGGAGACAAAACCAGAGAAGTGACACGGTCAGTTTGGGGAGACGAGGATTACGTCGGGAGGAGGATCTTGAAGATGGAGCTACCTAACGTGAGTTGAAGAGGAAGAACAAAGAGGAGGTTTGTGGACGTGGCGAGAGAAGACACGCAGGGGGTCGGACCGGAGGAAGAAATGGAGACGGATGATCAGAGCAACGAAGGGGACGTTCCAAACGCTCAGCTATGAAACAGCAAGGCACAAATCCAAGTCATTTATTTCTTTAACTCAGAGTTTCAGTCCTGTCCTGTGATGGACTGGCGACGTGTCCAGTGTGTCTCTGTCTTCGGCACTGGGACGGACTCCAACACCCCCTGCGACCCTGCTCAGCGGCTGAGTGAAAGATTCATTCCATTAAATCTGTAGAACTGGGACACTGGATTACTTAACCTGAGAGGATGGGGAGAGTGGACAGGGAGAGTGGACGGTGGAGAGTGGACGGTGGAGAGTGGACGGTGGAGAGTGGACGGTGGAGAGTGGAGACAGGGAGAGTGGGCGTGGGAGAAGTGGAGGAAGTGGACTGGGAGAGTGGACGGGGGAAAGTGGGCGGGGAGAGTGGACGGTGGAGAGGGGAGAGTGGACGGGGGAGGAGAGTGGACGGGGGAGAGTGGACGGGGGAGAGTGGACGGGGAGAGTGGACGGGGGAGAGTGGACGGTGGGCGAAGAGGGAGTGGGCCCGGTGGACGGGGGGAGAGTGGACGGAAGTGGAGAGGGGAGGAGAGTGGAGAGGGAGACGTGGAGAGGGGAGAGTGGGAGAGTGGAGAGTGGACAGGGAGAGTGGAGCGGGGAGAGTGGACAGTGGATGGGGGAGAGAAGTGGGGAGGTAGAAGTGAGCAGTGGAGAGAGTGGAAGTGGGCGGGGGGAGAGTGGGCCGGGGAGAGTGGGCGGGGAAAGTGGGCGAAGTGGGCGGTGGATGGGGGAAAGTGGAGCTGAGTGGAGAGAGTGGGCAGAGGGCGGGAGAGAAGTGGGCGGTGGAAGAGTGGGCAGTGGATAAGAAGTGGGCGAGGGAGAGTGGAGGGGCGAGCGGTGAAGTGGAGCGGTGGAGAAGTGAGACAGTGGAGAAGTGAACCGAGAGAAGTGGGCAGGGAGAGTGGGCGGGAAAGTGGGCGGTGGAGAAGTGGGCGAGGGGCGAAGAGGGGAGAAGTGGGCGGGAGAGTGGAGAGTGGGCAGAAGTGGGCGGGGGAGGCGGGGAGAGGGACCGGGGAGAGTAGAGGGGAGAGTGGAAGAGAGAGAGTGGAGGAGCAGAGGGCGAGGAAGTGGAGCGGGGAGAGTGGAGAGGGGAGAGTGGGCGGTGCAGAGTGGAGCGGTGGAGAGTGGAGCGGGGGAAAGTGAGCGGGGAGAGTGGGCGTGGATGGTGGATGGGAGGAGGAGAGTGGGCGGTGGAGAGTGGGCGGTGGAGAGAGTGGGCGAGAGGGGGCGGGGGAGAGAGTGGAGCGGTGGAAGTAGACGGGGAGAGTGGAGCGGGGAGAGTGGAGCGGGGGAAGTGGGCGGTGGATGGGGAGAGTGGGCCAGAGAGAGTGGAAGTGGGCGATTGGAGAGTGGGCGGTGGAGAGTGGACCGGGAGAGTGGAGAAGTGGGCGAGAGTGGAGCGGGGGAGCGGGAGGGGCGGGGAGAGTGGGCGGGGGAAGTGGAGAGGAAAGTGGAGCGGGGGCCAGAAAGTGGGCGGTGGAAGTGGAGCGGGAGAAGTGGGCCAGGGAGGAGTGGGCAGGTGGATGAGGGGAGAAGTGGGCGGTGGAAGTGGACGGTGGAGAAGTGGACGGTGGGAGTGGAGCGGGAGCGGGGAGAGTGGAGCGGTGGAGAGTGGGCGGTGGAGAGTGGGCCGGGGGGAGAGTGGGCCAGTGGATGAGAAAGGAAAGTGAGCGGTAGAGAAGTAGGCAGTGGAAAGTAGACCCGGGAAAGTGGACCGGGAAAAGTGGACGGGGAAAGTGGACGGGGAAAGTGGAGCCAGTGGATGAGAAAGTGGAGCGGTGGAGAGTGGGCTGAGGGCGGGGAGAGGGAGCGGGGACGGGGAGGGGCGGGAAGAAGTGGAGAGTGGGCGGAGGAGAAGTGGGCGGGGAGAGGGGCGAGAAGACGGTGGAGAGGGAGCGGGGAGAGGGGCAGGGGAAAGTGGGCGGGGAGAGGGCGGTGGAGAGAGTGGAGTGGACGGGAAAGTGGATAGGGGAGAGTGGAAGTGGGCAGGGAGTGGGCGGGGAGAGTGGAGGAAGTGGGCATTGGAGAGGGACGAAGGGGAGAGTGGGCCCGGTGGATGGGGGGAGAGTGGGCGGGGGAGAGTGGAAGTGGAGCGGTGGAGGGGCGGGGAGAGTGGAGAGTGGACGGTGGAGAGTGGAGCGGTGGAGGGACGGGGAGTGGGCCCGGTGGAAGGGGAGCGGGAAGAGAGTGGAGAGTGGACGGTGGAGAAGTGGAGCGGTGGAGAGGGGCAGAGGGAGAGTGGAGAGTGGAGCGGTGGAAGTGGAGCGGTGGAGGGACGGTGGAGAGAGGGAGCCCGGTGGAGAGGGGCGGGGGGAGAGTGGAGAGTGGACCCGGTGCAGAGAGGCGAGAGTGGGCGGGAGAAGTGGATAGAGGGAGAGTGGACAGTGGAGAAGTGGATAGAGAAGTGGACGGTGGATAGAGGAGAAGTGGACGGGGAAGTGGGCGAAGTGGATGAGAGGGGAGTGGGCAGAGGAAGTGGACGGTGGAGAGGACGGGAGTTCAGGCGTGTGTGGAGTGTGATGTCGTGACCCAGAGAACTAGGAGGCGTGGATGAACGTGAAAGTTAAATGTTTCGAATTTAACATTGCTGGAGTTCAGGTTCTTCAGCTTTTCCTCCAGTGAAGAAACTTCACGCAGATGGAAAAAAAAAAAATCAGATCTTTGCTCGGAGCTAAAAAGAATGCGACGTTTCTGACTAAACCCCATGGCACCGCCACCACGCTTCCTGTCATAACCCTGACCTGGGCAACCTGCCCGGTTCCTTCGTGGGAATTGCAGCTTTCAGGCCTCTGTGCTGGAAACTCGTTCCTTCAAAAGCGCTTACGTGGAAATGAGCGTCCATTACTGCGGTGTCGCCGCGCCTGTGCGGACGCCGCCTCTGAAACTATCTCTCGGCTCTCGCTCTCTTCTTCTTTCCTCGCTAACCGCAGTGTTTCCATTCATCCTGCCAACTCGCTGGGGAGGAGGGAGTAAAGAGAAACAGAGCAAAGGGAAAGATCTTCATCAAGGAGCCACACAGTACACGAAAACACTCGTCTACAGAGAAGTGTGGCAGAAACCGCGCGAACGAGTCTGCTGGAGAACACTGAGCACCTCCACACGGTCCGCGCCTGACCTTTCTACTCACTCTCCCCACGTTCCTGTGTGTGTGTGTGTGTGTGTGTGTGGGGGGCATCGCTGATGCCTCCATATTAGGGCACGGTGATGAGCCGGAGGATGAGTCCAAGGTTCTCCGACCCAGCCCTCTTCCCCTCCTCCACTCTTCCTTCCTTCATCCCTCTCTTCTCCACCCATTCTCCCCGCATGCTACTTTATAAGCCAAAGAACCGAAGGAGATCCTCCCCTTCTCCTTTCTCTGCCTCAGTCACAGGCCTCACTGTGTGGTGGAGCGGAGATCCAATTCGCTTTTAGTCCGGCGGGCCCGTCCTGTCCCGTCCCGTCCCGTCCCGTCCTGTCAGCCCGTCCGTCCGTCCTGTCGGCCCGTCCCGTCCGTCCCTCGATCGATCCCAGCCACAGCGCCTTTAGCAATTCCGTGATGTGAATTATGTTAATGCATATGAGATTCAGTTCACTTTGTACAGAAGCAGTCTTTCAGAGGGAGAGACCGTTTCTCTCAGTACACTCTGCACCACACTACGCTCTCAGTACCTCTGCACTTTTACTTCGCTCTCAGTACACTCCTGCACTTTTACTTTACGCTCTCAGTACACTCCTACACTTTTACTTTACGCTCTCAGTACACTCCTGTACTTTTACTGTACGCTCTCAGTACCTCCTGCACTTTGCTTTACGCTCTCAGTACACTCCTGTACTTTAGCTACTGCTCTTTCCACTTTTACTGATTAAGTTGAATCAGTAAATCTGTTCTTCCCACTTGGTACAAATTCCTAGCGTTTACTTTTGGCGATAATGTATAAAACACAAGAAAAATTTCCGAAAAGTTCTAGCAGCGCTGTAGTTTCATGGCGCTGTGGTTCTGTAGAGCTGTGGTTCTAGCAGCGCTGTGGTTAAGCAATGGCTGTAGTTCTGGCAGCTGTAGTTAAAGCAGTGTAGTTCTAGCAGCGCCAGCAGTTCATGGCGTTGTGGTTCTAGTAGTGGCTGTAGTTCTGGTGGCGCTGTAGTTCTAGTAGTGCTGTGGTTCTGTAGGCGCTGTAGTTTCTATGGCGCGCTGTAGTTAAAGCAGCGCTGTAGTTCTAGTAGCGCTGTAGTTAAAGCAGCGCTGTAGTTCTAGTAGTGCTGTAGTTCTAGTAGCGTTGTAGTTCTAGTAGCGCTGTAGTTCTATGGCGCATGGATTAAAACAGCGCTGTAGTTCTGAAATGGCGCTGTAGTTAAAGCAGCGCTGTAGTTCTAAAGTAGTGCTGTAGTTCTAACGGCGTTATATGATTCTAAATGGCGCTGTAGTTCTAGCAGCGCTGTAGTTCGCTGCAAGCGCTGTGGTTCACAGTAGCGCTGTAGTTAAAAAACTGGCTGTAGTTCTAAGTAGTGCTGTGATTGTAGCGTTGTAGTTTCTGTAGTGCTGTAGTTCTGGTAGCTGTAGTTCTAGTAAGCGTGTGGTTCACAGTGGCGCTGTAGTTCTAGTAGCGCTGTGGTTAAAGCAGCGCTGCAGTTCTGAAATGGCGCTGTGGTTAAGCAGCGCTGGTTCTGGTGGCGCTGTAGTTCGCTGGCGCTGTGGATTTCTTGGCGCTGTAGTTCTGCTGGCGCTGTAGTTCTAGTGGTGCTGTGGTTCTGGCGCTGTGGTTCAAGCAGCGCTGTAGTTGAAACTTTCAGCTGTAGTTCTGTGTGCTGTAGTTTAAGTGGCGCTGTAGTTAAGCTGGCGCTGTGGTTTCTAGTGGCGCTGGTTCTGCTGTGCTGTAGTTTCTAACAGCGCAGCTAATAGTTAAAAACAGCCGCTGTGGTTCAATGGCAGCTGTAGTTAAAGCAGCGCTGTAGTTCTAGTAGCGCTGTAGTTCTAGTAGTGCTGTAGTTCTAGCAGCGTTGTAGTTAAAGCAGCGCTGTAGTTCTAGTAGTGCTGTAGTTCTAGCAGCGTTGTGGTTCTAGTAGTGCTTTTGTAGTTCTGATGGCGCTGTAGTTCTAGTAGCTGTAGTTCTGAAGTAGCGCTGTAGTTCTGGCGCTGTAGTTCCTAACGGCGCTGTAATTCTGCAGCGTGTGGTTCCTAACAGTGCTGAATTAAAGCAGCGTTGTAGTTAAGCGGCGCTGTAGTTCTAGCAGCGCCAGATTTCTTGGCGCTGTAGTTCTGAAGTAGGCTGTAGTTCTATTGGCGCTGTAGTTAAAAAGCAGCGGCTGTAGTTCTAATGGCGCTGTAGTTCTGTGGCGCTACATAGTTAAATGAGCTGTAGTTCTAATGGCGCTGTAGTTAAGCAGCTGTGGTTCTGTGGCGGCTGTAGTTAAGCAGCGCTGTAGTTCTAGCAGTGGCTGCAGTTCTAACTGGCGCTGTAGTTCTGGTAATTGCTGTAGTTCTGGCAGCTGTGGTTCAAGCGGCGCTGTAGTTCAAGCAGCGGCTGCCAGTTCTGAAGTAGCGCTGTGGTTAAAGCCTGGCGCTGTAGTTAAAACAGCGCTGCCAGTTCTGAAGTAGCGCTGTGAGTTCTGCAGCGCTGTGGTTCTAGCAGCTGTAGTTAAAGCAGCGCTGTAGTTCTAGTAAGCGCTGTGGATTCAAAAGCAGCGCTGTAGTTCTGTGCGCTGTAGTTCTGAATAGTGCTGTGGTTCTAGCAGGCGTTGTGATTAAAGCAGCGCTGTGGTTCCTGAAGTAGTGCTGTAGTTCACAAGTAAGCGCTGTAAGTTCTATTGGCGCTGTAGTTCTGGCTGGCGCTACAGTTCTGGTAGCGCTGTGGTTCTAGCAGCGTATGGTTAAAACGGCGTTGTGATTAAAACGGCGTTGGCAGTTCTGGTGCATGGTTCTGGTAGTGCTGGTTCAAGCGCTGCTTTAACTGGCGCTGGCTAGCGCCCTAGCAGCTGGCACAGATCTGAAATGGTGCTGTAGTTCTAGTGGTGCTGTAGTTTAAGCAAGCGTTAGCCAAGTTTAAAGCAGCGTTGTAGTTCCTGTAGTAGTGCTGTGGTTAAAGCAGAGCCTTAGTTAAAAGCAGGGCTGTAGTTAAAGCAGCGCTGTAGTTAAAAACAGGCTGTAGTTCTGAAGCTGGCATGAGTTAAAGAAACACAGAGCTGTAGTTCGTGGCGCTGTGGTTTCTAGCAGCGCTGTAGTTAACAGCGCTGTAGTTAACAGCGCTGTGGTTCTGGCGCTGTGGTTCTGTAGTGCTGTGGTTAAAGCAGGCTGTAGTTAAAGCAGAGCTGTAGTTCTAGTAGTTAACAGTTGACAGAGCTGTGGTTCTGCAGGGCTGGTTCATGAGCTGTGAAGTTCTAGCAGAGCTGCAGTTTCTAGTAGTGCTGTAGTTAAAACTTGGTAGCTGTAGTTAAAGCAGGCCTTAGTTAAAGCAGCGCTGTAGTTAAAAACAGGCTGTAGTTAAAGCCGCGGCTGTAGTTAAAGCAGAGCTGTAGTTCTGTGGGCTGCCAGTTCCTACAGCAGATTTGATTCTATAGCGTTGTGGTTAAAGCTAGGCGGCTGTAGTTCTGCTCAGCTGTGGTTCTGAAGTAGTGCTGTAGTTAAAAACCCAGGGCTGTAGTTAAAGCAATGCGCTGTAGTTAAAACAGCTGTAGTTAAAACAGAGCTGGTTCTGGTAGTGCTGTAGTTAAAGCAGGCTGCGGTTTAGCAGAGCTGTGGTTCTGGCTGTAGTTCTAGTAGTGCTGTAGTTAAAGCGGAGCGCCAGTTCTGCTTAGGCTGTGGTTCTGCAGAGCTGTAGTTCTGCTTGCAGGCTAGTTCTAGCAGGCTGTAGTTCTAGTAATTGCTGTAGTTAGAAAGCAGCGCTGTAGTTAAAGCAGGCTGTGTGGTTAGAAACGGCGCTGTGGTTAAAGCAGAGCTGTGGTTAAAGCGGGCGCTGTGGTTAAAGCAGGCTGTGGTTCTGGTGAGGCTGTGGTTTCTACCGGCAGCGTTGTAGTTCTAACAGCGTTGTGGTTAAAGCAGGCTGCCAAGTTGTGCGCTGTAGTTAAAGCAGCGCTGTGGTTAAAGCAAGTAGCTGTAGTTAAAGCAGAGCTGTAGTTAAAGCAGAGCTGTAGTTCTAGTAGCGCTGTAGTTCTAGTAGCGCTGTAGTTCTAGTAGTGCTGTAGTTAATGCAGAGCTGTAGTTAAAGCAGCGCTGTAGTTAAAGCAGGCTGTAGTTAAAGCAGAGCTGTAGTTAAAGCAGAGCTGTAGTTCTGGTAGTGCTGTGGTTAAAGCAGGCTGTAGTTCTGTGGAGCTGTAGTTCTAGCAGGCTGTAGTTCTAGCAGGTGTAGTTCTAGTAGTGCTTTGTAGTTAAAGCAGCTGGCTGGATTAAAGCAGAGCTGAGTCAAAAGCAGCGCTGTGGTTAAAACAGGCTGTAGTTAAAGCAGCGCTGTAGTTAAAGCAGAGCTGTAGTTCTAGTAGAGCTGTAGTTCTAGCAGCGTTGTAGTTCTAGCAGCGTTGTAGTTAAAGCAGCGCTGTAGTTCTAGCAGCTGTGGTTCCTGAAATAGTGCTGTAGTTAAAGCAGAGCTGTAGTTAAAGCAGCGCTGTAGTTAAAGCAGCGCTGTAGTTAAAGCAGAGCTGTAGTTCTAGTAGTGCTGTAGTTAAAGCAGAGCTGTAGTTCTAGCAGAGCTGTGGTTCTGCAGGCTGTGGTTCTAGTAAGTGCATGGTTAAAAGCGGGGCTGTGGTTCTAGCAGGGCTGGCATTCTGTAAGGCTGTGGATTCTGTAGGCCTGTTCTAGTGGTGCTGTAGTTAAAAGCAGCGCTGTAGTTAAAACAGAGCTGTAGTTAAAAAGCAGCGCTGTGGATTAAACAGAGGCTGTAGTTCTAGTAGAGCTGTAGTTCTAGGCGTTGTGGTTCTAGCAGCGTTGTGGTTAAGCAGGCTGTAGTTAAAGCAGTGCAGCTGTAGTTAAAGCAGTGTAGTTAAAGCAGCCAGCTGGTTGCTTCCTGGAGCTGTAGTTAAAGCAGAGCTGTAGTTCTAGTAGCGCTGTAGTTCTAGTAGCGCTGTAGTTCTAGTAGTGCTGTAGTTCTAGCAGCGCTGTGGTTAAACAATGGCTGTGGTTAAAGGCTGTAGTTAAAGCAGAGCTGTAGTTAAAAGCAGCGCTGTAGTTAAAGCAGGCTATTAGTTCAGTAGGCGCTGTAGTTCTAGTAGCGCTGTAGTTCACAATCAGTGCTGTGGTTAGTGGGGCTGTAGTTAAAGCAGCTGTGGTTAAAGCAGAGCTGTGGTTCTAGTGGCGCTGTAGTTCTAGTAAGCGCTGTGGTTCTGGTAGTGCTGTAGTTAATGCAGAGCTGTAGTTAAAAGCAGGCTGTGGTTGCAATGGCGCTGTAGTTCTGGCTCAGCGGTTCTGGCCAGTGCTGTGAGTTAATGCAGAGCTGTAGTTAAGCAGCGCTGTAGTTAAGCAGAGCTGTAGTTCTAGTAGTGCTGTAGTTCTAGTAGTGCTGTAGTTAATGCAGAGCTGTAGTTAAAGCAGAGCTGTAGTTAAAGCAGAGCTGTAGTTAAAGCAGAGCTGTAGTTCTAGTAGTGCTGTAGTTAAAGCAGAGCTGTAGTTAAAGCAGAGCTGTAGTTCTAGTAGTGCTGTAGTTCTAGTGTGCTGTGGTTCTGTAGTAGTGCTGTAGTTAATGCAGGCTGTAGTTAAAAGCAGGGCTGTAGTTAAAGCAGAGCTGTAGTTAAAGCAGAGCCTTAGTTCTAGTAGTGCTGTAGTTAAAACAGAGGCTGTGGTTAAAACTGGAGCTGTAGTTAAAAGCAGAGCTGTAGTTCTAGTAGTGCTGTAGTTAAAGCAGAGCTGTAGTTAAAGCAGAGCTGTAGTTCAAGCAGAGCTATGAATTCTAAGTAGTCTTTATTAATTTAAGCAAACTGTAGTTAAAGCAGAACTATGGTTAATGATTTTATATTGGTTTATAAGTAGATTCAGTAGTTCTAAGTAAGTTACTGTAGTTAATGAGCTAATGATGCTGTAGTTCTAGTAGCGCTGTAGTTCTAGTAGCGCTGTAGTTCTAGTAGTGCTGTAGTTCTAGCAGCGCTGTAGTTGTAAAGTATAAGGTACTGGTACAAAACATGAAGACAGTGTTCAAAGTCTCACTGTGGCAATATTTCATGTACTCACAGCAATAAGACTCACGGCTGTATCAATATTTATTGATCTATTTTTATACGGGGCAGGTGTGTGTTTGTGTGTGTGTGTGTGCGTGTGCGTGTGCGTGTGTGTGTGTGCGTGTGTGTGTGCGTGTGTGCGTGAGAACGTAATGAAGCAGACCTGCTCTTGACCTCTTGCTCGGGGCCGTGTAAAGCTGGAGAGTTTGAGGGTTTGAAGAATACGGTGTTGAAGAATGTGTAAATAAAGAGAATGACGCTCCGATGGGGACGCGAGACTGATATCTCACTCTGTCTCTTCCGAGAAGCTCTCGCTTACTGTCGTTCATGGAAACTGGTGTTAATGATCAACGGGCGGCACGTGGAAGCATCATATCGGAGAAGAGCAGGGCTCATTTTCCACATGACCTTAAAGGACGGTCTCAAGTTACAGGCTAGAGGAGAAAGTGCAAAAGAGTAAAACAAAGTTTTCATTCCATTGTGCTTCAGCGTGTCTTTAATATCAAAAAACAGCCAAAACAAACCTCTAACTCCCAGGCGGCTGAAGATCGACAGTGATAGTTGCACAAAAGCCCAAAAAACGAAGTGGTAAACAACGTCTGGTGAAGCGTGGAGATCTCAACAGCTCAGAAAGTGCTTTAAGAGCATCTTGTTTGCGAGCAGGGTTCAAAAGGTCATGATGTTTCATGTCTAATGGAGCGCTGCCACCTCACAGCGAGAAGGTTCCCCTGGTTCCTCAGTCCAAAAGCCCTGGAGATGATGGTGCGTCTGCTCTGTGATGGACTGCAGAGGCTGGTTCTCTGCCTTTCGCCCAAGGAAGTAGGAATAAAGTAGGGTAGTAGGAAGTAGGAGAGTGTGGGTGGACATGAACATGATCTTGGTTGGATGGTTAAACAGGATGTTGGACGGTTGGATGAATAGATGGGTGGATGTTTGGCTAAACAGGATGGATGGATGGAAGAAGAAAAAGGCAACATGGAAAAAATATTTCGCAAGAGAGAGAGAGAAAGGTGTGTCCATTTATCACTTTGCATGATAACTATATCCTGTCACAGATAACACAGTCGACTGAAGGTCAGTGTGTGTGTGTGTGTGTGTGTGTGTGTGTGAGAGAGAAGAAAGGTGGTTGATGCGTGTACAGTGTCCAAGGACAGTCGAGAGTCTTACACACGAGAAGATAACTTTAACTACAGCTGGTCATTAGTCTTCACTCTCTCTCTCACACACACACACACACACACCCCGCATTGATATGGCTGCACGGTGCGTGTGGGTTAAATACAGAAGATGTATTTTGTTGAAGTTCACAACAAACAGTCAGATGTGTCTTCAAGAGCTTCTTGAAGGTAGAGAGAGACGCCCTGGTGCTCTGACAGTATTCAGGAGCTCGTTCCTCTTTCGAGGAACCAGGAATGAGAAGGTTCTGCAGCGAGACTGCCTTGTGTGAAGGGATGGTGATGCTGGCAGCGTGTTTGGCGAGAACATTTCTCCAAAATTTGGGGAAAATTGGACCTCCGTGTTGCGTGGAGAGCACCGAGACTCTCGTGCCTGCGCACCTTTAACGTCAGCTCTCCTCTGAGCACTTCCTCCACCCTCCAGCCGAGCGGCGAGGCCGGCAGACGAGAGCGGAGGCGCGGAAACAACCAGCTGTGTCCACACACGCCCACGCACCCCACACACACCCCAATTAAACACACATGCCAGCACTGATGGAGGACAGGAGGGTGTGTGTGTGTGTGTGTGTGTGTGTGTGTGTGTGTGTGTGTGAGGGCTAAAACAGAGTCTACAGTTTTGTTTTTCCCAGAAATATAGAAACAGACAGATCAGTAAAGAACAGGAAGAGACATGAGGCCTCTGGGACAGACACTACAGACGCTTTCCCCAAGAGTGTGTGTGTGTGTGTGTGTGTGTGTGTGTGTGTATTCTAACCGCACAGGGAGTGTGTTGAGATTAGAGGCGTCGTAACTGAAACTCCTTCTTGGAAACTGATGCAAAGTCCAGTTGTGTGGTTTCAGTCCCGTCAGTCGTGCTGCTCTTGGATTCAGACTCAAACGGATGATCTAAAGCGTGCAGGCTCCTGTCTCCTGCTAGAGCCGAGGCCTGTCAAGGCACGTCTGGCGTCTGACATCTCACCACCCACTTACACGGAACCGACTGCATGCGCGATTTTCGCTTCGGCGCGTTTCACTTTCTTTACGCCCGTTCTTTTTTGTGCCGAACCTGCGTTTATTCAGCTCGGCTCTCGGCTTTGTGAATCAAAGCGTCTGCTGCTGGTCTCGATGTCGGTCGGGAGAACCGGTGTTCCGACGGACGCGCCGGGAGACCCTCCGTGACCGTGTCGTTCCTGAGAGGCGTGAGGGCTAAGGAGCATCCCGTTAGAGGCCGCTTTAACGGGCCGAGGGATTCCAGCCTCGTTGTGTGGGGCCGGCGGCGTTCGCGGCCCGAACTCTGAAGGAACCGGAAGTGTACGTTCATCGCAGTGCTTGGCCACTCGCTGACTTCAGTATTTACATAACAAGCTACACGCAGCTTTACGCTCCTGAATTAGACCTGCCCAAATGCTGAGAGTTATTAGTTATGACAAGAGAGATAAAAATAGCAGCACGGTGTGTTTCAGCGCACACACACACACACTCTCCCTTGTTTTCCTGTAGCTTCATACAAGCAGAACCAGTCTAGCAGAGCATGTGTGTGTGTGTGTGTGTGTGTGTGTGAGATACTCTATGTACTCAGGTGAACGGGTTTATCCCAAATTGATAGAAATTGCCCAACCCAGCAGTAGATTCTCTGATTAAACTGACTCTGGATCAGCTTTAAAGACAGCCCCAATTCTCTCCTGTGAGGCGTCTCCATTTCCTCCTGTCCTCTGCATCTTCTTTCACACCGTCTCCCTGCATGTCCTCTCTCACCACGTCCATAAACCTCCTCTCTGGTCTTCCTCTTCACCTCTTTCCTGGCAGCTCCATCTTCAACATCCTCCTCCTGATATAATCCTCGTCTCTCCTCTGGACATGTCCAAACCAACCTCGCTTCTCTAACTTTGTCTCCAAGACATCTAACCTGATCTGTCCCTCTAATATACTCATTTCTAATCCTGTCCATCCTCGTCACACCCAACGAACATCTCAGCATCTTTATCTCTGACACCTCCAGCTCCGCCGCCTGTCTTTTCATCACCGTCTCCAACCTGTACAACATAGACATAGTACAAACAGCCTTGGTTTTGAGATGGTGGTGAGCTGCGTCGTTCTGCCGATTGGTGCTCGAGAAACTGGCTAACCTGAGTTTGGGTAATCGGTACGGTAGCATTGAGGAAATACAATTTTCAGGTTAAGCAAAAAATCCAATTTAATGGTTAACAGAAAAACTGGAACGCTGTATGAGCAGGACCTCGAGTCCCTTCCTGATTTTAAATTCTACCTGGGAATCACCTTGTTGGTGCAAAAACACTATTTTACTAAGCCAAACTGGCCTAACATTGATAAAGTAGATTAAGTGAAAGAAATGGGAATGAATGTTTTAGGCTGCAAGGTTCTAGATAAAGGGGCCCAACCACACCACACGTGATCATCTGGAATCTGCTTCGTGTTTTAAGTGAGACGCTTTGTTCTGCTTGAAGGTTCAGACGTAGATCACTGTGTGGATTAACCAACACAGAACTATCAAACTGCTCAGGTACAGAGACTGGACTGAAAATGAGAGACAACAACACTGTCCTTCAGGAAGATCTGGAGAACGGCTCCTCAACAAGACGTTAATAATGCAAGAAAGTCTGGATCTTTGGAAGCAAAATGTGAACAAATGAAGCTGGGCTCCTGAAGTGATGGTGATTTAGCCCTCCCAGTTGGTGGAGTCGTGCGAGTGTGAGAGTCCCACTCCTACCTCTTCGGTAGCTTTGGGACGGCCATGCACGCCTGGATGGAGGCCAAACGACTATTTGTTAAAAATCTCCTGCACTGTTTGGATGCAGGAGCCAAGACTTTCCTTCCCACGTATTCCAGAACGTAGCTGGGAGTCACTCGGGGGAACTGCATACAGACGCTAATGGAAACAGACACTGTCGTCACGGTGACAACTAAAACTAGAGCTGCACGTCTACAAGTTCTTCATTCTTACACTACCTTCATCTAGTCCCTAAACCTTTAGAATCTAAACAGCCTCTTTTTGTTACGGATACAAGCAAATGATCTCTTTGGTGATTGGCTGCTCTGTAATCACAAGTCAGGAACGGGCTGAAACGCTTGAAAATGGGCCGTTTTGTCATCTTTGTTAAGCAACAATGTTGACAGATTTGAAGACTTAAACTGCAGAAGTGTGATGATTTGGCCCCTTTAAACTGCTACAGATTACAACGGCCTTTAATCGTTTCATCACGATGCTGATATTTTGTCCATATCGTGCAGCTCCGGCAGTAAAACCTGCATCGTGCGCGTCCGAGCGTCCCCGTGTGTTTAGCTTCGGCACCACGAACAGCGCCTGCCATCGGGGTCGGGCAGCAGTCGGGTGGCGTCAGGGGGAAAACTACAGAAATAGCCCGCAGAGAGGCAGACGGTGACATAATCCTTCTCACGGCTGGGATGCGAGTGGCCGCGGTGCCCGTGTGTGTTTAGACTCGTTCGCGCCCCCACACCCTGCCGAGTCAGACGGCCGTGTGAGGTGAGCAGGCTGGCTTGGCGTGTTAAGACCATTTGTTGGACGGCATGGTGCCAAATACCCAGTCACTCCGACACCCGCCGCTGCCTGCCTCGAGGACCGAGCACCTCGTAACCCTGACTCCAGCCCGAGGTCCTGCATGAGACAAGCTCCATGCCAGGAATTACGGTGATGCACCGTGAAACACCTCGTGATTCATTAACACCCCCACCCAGAGCGCGGGAGATTTTTTGGCTCCTCCAAACCACAATTCACAAACAGCCAATCACATCCCTCAGAGCCAGACGTGGACTAAAGAAGCTAGAGCGTTCCGGACTGACTACATTCAGGGTAAAGGTGCGATCGCGTGGACTGGATTTCTTTATCGTGCCTCTCTGAGGAAGGGCTGCGCGACCTGTCGTCGGTTTATCGCTGCGATGCTGTATCAGCAATGTGCAAGTCTCCTGACCAATCACAGTTCGTTCTACAAAAGAGCACGGTCTTCTGGCCAGTTTTCAGCCACTTACAGTCTCGGATTCTCCGAGATGCTTTAACAAGCGCATTTCACTTGTTTTCTGTCACGTTACTGGTTCGCGAACGTCATTTCGAACTAACTGAACTCAGTGAAAGTGACGTTCATTGTGAAATACAACCTCTGTGTTTACACAAACACACACCGTGCAGCAGTGTGCAGCCATATCCGCCGCCTGAGGAACGGAGATACCCTTGAGCAAGGTACCGTATCTCGGGACTATTGGTGTGGGATTCGAACCCACGGCCTTTGGATTGGGCTGCGCCGGAGACGCTCATCGCGGTCTTCTCTCAGAGACGGGAACGCTGTTTTGAGTGCTCGTGGGAATTCTCTTGGATTTACCCACTGACTGAGCTTATCTACGCTTTGATGTGACACATTCTGAGGGTTTCATGACCGTGATGCGGATTAAAACATGACCTCAACAAACACAAAAGCAGCTTAACTGAAGCCTCAGGCTCACGGCGAAAGAAAGCAAAGAGGCATCCTGGTAGATCTGGGTTCCTGCACAGCCCTCAAAAAAAACATCTTCCAAAACCCAACGTCGATAAAACGTAGGGCCTGCTGACAGAGCATGATGGGAAACGGACCTTTCCGAGGAGCAACGCCTGCAACCTGACCCGGTTTAGTTCCTGGAGAACGTTGGGGGAGAAAGCCCATCCTAAGCGAGATAAAGTGACAAACACTTCCAAGTCGTGGTGCAGCCGATACGCGGCGGTGAGTCATCGTTAGAGAAGAACAGAACGGCAGGGCAAAGTGCTGATACCACACACACACACACACACACACACACACCTCACAGCTGAACACCTGACACTGCCGAGTCAGCATTCATTCTGCTCCTTCTGAACCTCCTGGCACTTCAACCCACCACGACAAAGAGACGAAAAAAAACGAGCCAGTCCAGTAACGCTCGACCGTTATTGCACTTAAACCAAATGGGAATCGTGTCTCACGTCGCTCAAGACGTCCAACAAGTTACAGAAAGTCAAACATTCGAATAACAGCCATCTAATAATCATTGACTAATAATCGCCTTCCATCAGCTTGTTGGCCTGAAGATTGGCCCTCTCAGCAGATGCCACGAGGAGTTCACTGATTCACTATAAAACAACAAAATACAGAAAATCTTGGAGGCGAAGTCTGAGGAGAGTAAACGCACACCCCGCAAGCCGCGGAGGAGAAATAATCTGTCCAACTGCGAAATAAAGCCAGCAGTTGGCGAGAAAAAGGTCCTTAAAACGAGCGTCCAATCCCGCGGGAATCAAATCCTCTTATTCAAAAGGTGATTCTCCGGCGGGACTGGGATTACGTACACGTTACAGATTAAAGGAATAAATTAAAGCAGCTCTCACGCTATACTGTACTATACATATTATGAATCGAATCATTTTTACATCGAACCCTGCACAAAATCCCGTTAAACTGAACCAATTCTGGCCTTTTTGTAAAAAAAACCCAGTTGGTCAATGTCCTTTAATTGCTGACAGCAAACCAAAGCGCCCAGACAAGAATATCGTGATGCAGTTTATCACAATGACGATAAATCTCTTCCTATCGAACAGCCTCGGCCAGGGCAGAGACTCACTGGTGCCCACAGACGGTGACCGGGTGCGGAGAACCTGACAGCATCCTGCGACAGCGTGATGTGTCTAGACTCTAAGATCCACATCCTTTCTCCACTTTCTCACAACAAACACGTAGCAGATCTAAAACCTTAAAGGATGGGCGGTACCTAGAGAAACAAGCCACACGATCGTTTCTCCTCAGAACGTATCGTGAACCCCCGTCCCGTCCCAGGTGCACGTCTGCCCGAAACCAAGCCTTCAGCGCAGCAGACGGCTGTCTGCGGAGATAATGGGATCTCTGCAGCCACTGCGTAATCGGAGCACGTCCCGAACGAGGGATCAAAAACGCCGGCCTGTTTAATCCACGGCTGCGGACAAATTCAGAGCCCGCCTCTAGAGACAGGTGGCTCCTGAAAGATAGAGGACAAGTGGGGGGAAGAGAGGAACACCTGTAGAGTTCGTTCAGGGTGAGCAGGCAGGGGAAGAGCGAGGCCGGAGGGAGAGAATGAAAGAATGAAAGAGAAACAGGGAAAGAAAATAAGGAGCAGAGTGTGTGTGCTCGCTCTCACTCTCGATCAAGAGAGAGAGAGGCAGGCCTCCACTCTTGCCTGTCGATAGGACTTTAAATCAAAGGGGCGACATCATTAACCCTCAGAGGAGTCCACGTCTCCGCAGGCTGGACATCACCACGCTCGGCTGGAAGCGGCTGTGCTTCTGCACAGATCAATGATCAAACTTCCCCGACATCACGAGAAGTCTCAGGCCAGAGGTTAGGCGGCTTCCTCTTAGCGGCCCCTCCGAAAGCCTGGCTCATCTGTCCCTCCGATGTTACTAACTGGCTTATCTGAGCTGGTCTACTGCAAAATTTGGTTTGGCAGGAGTCGTCCCCGGCCTCAGGACAGCCTTCAGCGCTGGGCACGCTACACTCCCACACGATAGCGAGGCTTGTTTTGTGTTCTTATCAGTCGGTATCGCTTCCATACAAATATGCACAACGAAATCGGGGCGCGCCAAGCAAACACAGAGGGCACGGGTACGAGACCTACCCGCCCCAGTCGGCCCACGAGAACGGACACACACGGCGTTGTTTCTGCACACAGCTCAGACCTTCACCGCAGGAATGGGGCAATTTCATCCACTCAAGGACACAAAGGAAACGTGTAGGACAGACTCCTACAGAAATCAGGGACCTGAACTCATTCCAGATGAAAGGATGGAGGAAAGGATGAGAAATAGACCACACAAACTACTCAGTGAGCACCGTGAAACTTTTGTCAATAAAGATGCAAACGACAATAATAATAAAAAAATAAGTAGACTGACCTTTCAGCTGCTCGGAGACAGTCTGTCCCGCTCGCTCCATCACCCTCCCATCCTCCCTCTCGTAGCGGTCGTCCAGAAAGCAGGCCGTGGCCTCCGACAGGTGCACCTTCCCAGCCACGCCCAGCTGCTCCATGAGGTTGGCCAGGTTGACGTCGTTGGACCACACGTCGAACTTGAAGCGTTTCATTCCCAGGATCCCGCAGAGTACCGTTCCCGTGTGGACGCCTACGCGCATATCCACCGTCTCGCACGTCTCCTGGCAGAACTGCTCGATGGCCTGGATCATACCCAGACCCATATCCACACAGCAGAAGGCGTGGTCCTCCCGCGGCTCCGGGCAGCCGGCGACGCAGTAGTAGCAGTCTCCGAGCGTGCTGATCTTCTCGCAGCGCGTCAGCTCGCACAGGCGGTCGAAGCGTCCGAAGAGGTCGTTGAGGAGCCCCACCAGCGCGTGAGCAGACTTGTTGGCGCTCATCTTGGTGAAGCCCACGATGTCGGCGAAGAGGATGCTGACGGGCTCCATGCGCTTCATGTTGAAGGGTCGGAAGATGATTTGCCCGCGCGGGATGGACGTCTTCTTGCGCTTGTTGCTCTTGGGGCTGGATGACGAGGCCGGACACGTGGAGGTCAGCACCTGGCACGCCCCCGTGGCGCTGTAACGCTTGCCGGAGTTCTCGCTCTCGTCGTCCCCCTGTTTCATCAGCTCGTCGGCCACCAACTGCGGCATCACGGAGTGGATCATGCGCTCCTTGAGCGCCTTCTCCACCTCCAGCTCCTTCCCGTGCATGATGGCCTGGCCCACCTTCAGGAAGGTGCTGCGCGACCGCACCTCCGACATGATGAACAGGTGGATGCCGATCACATGGGCGCACAGATGGAGGAGGACTTTGCCCGGCACCAGCCGCAACAGAGACCCGCTGGACTCGCTCGAGCCGTCGATTTGGTGCAGGTGTAGCCAACCAAGGGTCTCAAAGAGAACGGAGTAGAGGAGTCCCAGCAAAACGGAGGCGTAGAGGCGCAGATGGAGCATGCTGTAGAGCAGGAGCAGCACCTCCATACACAGAGAAAAAGTCCCTACCGGCGAGATACATGGCGCGGGACCCTCCACACCATCAGAGGTCAGGTTGTGAAAAAAGCTGGCCGTCTGCGCCTGGGGCGCCAGGGTGATGCCGAATGTGACGACGATGAGGAGCAAGGAGGCCTGGTTGTAGAGCCGCACGTAAGGCCGCGAGAAGGTGAACAAAAAGAGGAGCAGGCACAAGGCCAGGAAGCTGGCCGTCGGGAACATGAAGGTCATAAGGTCGCACTGGGAGCCGTTAACCGCGAAGTAGACGCCCCACAGGACGGCGGCCGCAAACAGGTAGAAGAGCACGTAGCGGAAGCGCCTCTGCGTCTGTGGGAAACATCTTTCCATGCAGGCCTCCTCCAGGATGGCGGAGTCGAATTTGGGGTCCCAGCACTGCGCGGCCGAGCGCTCAAACAGCGGCGGGATGCACCTCTGGCCGCGAACGTTGGTGATGACCGTCCGACGGACGCCGGACTCGCCCGAGCTGCTGCAGCTGGACGAGATGCTGTACTTGCAAGGCTTGGGGGGTCCCATCAGGCCGGGCTCGCCTGCGGCCTTGCCTCCGTTCTCGGGCTCGGCGTCCATGACCCGGACGGTCAGACCGGCCCCCTGGCTGTCGCAGCAGACCTCCGTGCTCCGGGCCGGCCGCTCCCACTGCTGCCGTGGATTCGCCATGTTAGGCTATCCGCATGTCAGGGAAGAAAATACAAAAAAAAAAACAAAAAGATGATAAAAAGAAAAAACACAGTTTTCCGAGAGGCGATTGCGAGCCCTTGGGTGCTGGGCTGGACCGTCTCAGGCCCTCGAGTGGATCATTATCCGGGTACTGGTCCCGCTATGACCCCAGGCTCCCAGGCACTTGTGTGTGTGTACTTTCGCTCTTGCCAAGGCTGTCCCATCCGCTCCGGCCTTCTCGGCAAAGTGCATCACTTCAGCCGTCCCTTCCGGCTTCGGAAAGGACGGGGCGCTCAGAAGTTTTGGCACCCCAAACAGACTTTAATCCCTTCTACAGCCCTTCCCTGGGAAACAACACTGCCTTCAGATCCACACCATTCCCCCGTCTGTCCGCTCAGCGGCCGAGTGTTGTCGAAATGTTGTTCAGCCTCATCCTGCTTGTGTTTGGGGGTATAAAAAAAAAAAAAATGGAGAATGTTCAAAACTAAACGCCCCCTCCTCCTTTTTTCGAACCGAACTCCAAACAGCTCCACAAAAATATCCACTTTCCGGGCTGAAAGCGCTCGTTTCGGCTTCCAGAGACTTTTCTAAAAGACATTTTGGTGTTTTTGTCCCTTTATGCGCCGCCAGAGCGCGTCGGAGCCCGGAGTTTGCAGTGTGGGGGCATTTTGGGCCTATTCCCAGGGAGGAGCCTCGTGCTTTCCTGAACTCCCAATCCGGAGATCCCCCTCCGAGCCCCCGCTCGCCCGGCCACCAAAACCGGCCCCCGAAAAAAAGCACTTTAGAGAAAGAAAAGTGAAATTCCCTCCGGTGTGGACGGGTGTAAACAAGCGGCTCTCTCTCACACACACACACTCTCTCTCTCTCTCACTCTCACTCACACGCGCGCACGCTCGCAGGAAGGCAAAAATAAGTGAAAAAGCGGAGCAGACGGCGGCGAACTTCTCCAGCCCCGCTTACCGCAGCGCCCGGCTCCAGGCGGGGCTCCGAAACGCCGAGTGAAGAGCAGAAGTCGCTCCGGAGGGAGGGTCAGTCCTCCCCGCGGTGAGCCCGTCCCAGTCCGGGGCTCGGCGGGGCGGCCGGCCGGGGAAGAGGCGCCTCAGGGCGGCTGCGCTCCTCCATGACTCCCCGCCGCGGCGGGACACGGTCTGCTCTCGGGCCGCTCTCAGTCACCCTGCGCCCGCGCGCACCCGGGCCTCGCGCCCTTAACAGAACCGAACTGAGGCGAACGGAACCACCTGAGTGGGGTGAGCTCAGAGCTCGGTGAGTGAGGAGCTGAGGATTGGACAGACCCTCTCCACCATCTTTCACACAGAACTGAGAGAAAACCAACCCTCTGAGAGAGAGAGAGAGAGAGAGGGGACAGGAGGAGGGGGAGAGACAGGCGGAGTGCGCACTGAGGAGAGACTTCAAACAAGTGAGGAGAGAGAGAGAGAGAGAGAATGACAGAGAGAGAGAGAGTATCACAGAGAGAGAGAGAGAGAGACTGACAGAGAGGGAGAGAGAGATTGACAGAGAGAGAGATCAGACGGAGAGAGAGAGATCAGACGGAGAGAGAGAGAGAGAGAGAGAGAGACTGACAGGAGAGAGAGAGAGAGAGAGAGAGAGAGACTGACAGAGAGAGGAGAGAGAGAGACTGACAGAGAGAGAGAGAGAGAGACTGAAGTAGAGAGAGAGAGACTGACAGGAGAGAGAGAGAGAGAGACTGACAGAGAGAGAGAGGAGAGATTGATACAGAGAGAGAGAGACGACAGAGAGAGAGAGGAGAGAGACTGATGTGAGAGAGAGAGGTGAGAGAGAGAGAGAGACCACAGAGAGAGAGAGAGAGAGAGAGACTGACAGAGAGAGAGAGGGGAGAGAGAGAGAGAGAGAGAGGCA